>JAJPWW010000014.1:1642733-1652733 GCA_028673005.1 Tanypteryx hageni
ACTCCTATAGCATCTCTAGTTCCTCGTCCTTTTCTGAAACCGAATTGATCTTCCCCTATTATTTCTTCTGCCTTTTTCTCCAGCCTTTTATTAAGAATCCTCGTGATGATCTTCGATGTGTGTGACAGAAGGCTTATAGTTCTGTAATCTTTACACTGCATTGCCTTTGGCTTCTTCTTTAGAGGGATCATTGTTACTTCTAGGAAATCCTGAGGCCACTCTCCCGTGTCGTAAATATTATTAATTAATTTCGTGATCGCTTTTAGTCCTTCTGATCCTATGACTTTAAGTATCTCAGCCGGTATTCCATCGCTGCCCGTGGCTTTCCCCTTCTTAAGTTCCACTATCGCTTTTTCTACTTCGCTCTCCATAATACTTGGTCCTAAGTTGTCTTCTTCAATGTTTTCCTCATTTTCCATTTCTATTTTTGCCGCTCCTGTCTGTTTGCTGTATAATTCCTTAATGTATTCTTCCCATACCTGTGCTACATCCTTTGTTTCTGAGACTATCTTCCCATCCGTATTCATAATTCCTTTACCACAAATTCCATTAGACTTCTTATCTTCTAATTCCAGTGCCTTAGCGTACATCATATCGTACCGTCCTAATTTCTCCATTAGTTCTATTTCATCACATTTTCCTTTTAGCCAATTTTCTCTAGCTTTATCTGTTACCCTTCTCAACTCATTGTTTATACGCCTATAGTTGGCTCTACCTTCTTCACTGTTAACGTTTTTCCATTTTCGTCTCTCATCCATTTTCTCCAGCATTTCCTTCGTGATCCATGGTTTTCTGATTTTCTTCTCTTGTTTTCCAATCTCTTTATCCAAGGTATCCTTGATACTGGTTTTAATTTCATCCCATTCTATATCGACGGTCTTCGGTTTGTTTTCCAACTTTCTTAGGTTATCTTCCAACTTCATGCTGACTACATCCTGCCTTTCTTTCAGTTTTTCTAGGTCCCAGGTCTGTCTTTCTCTTCTCGTTTTTCTTATTTGTTTGAGCTTTGTACTCACGTAAAGTATTAGAAGGCTGTGATCTGAATCAATGTCTGCTCCTTGCAATGCCTTGGCGTTCTTTATGCTGTTCCTAAATCTTTGTTTTACAAGGATGTAATCTATTTGGCATCTCATTCTATCTCCTGGGCTTTTCCATGTGTATAACCTTCGTTTATGGTTTTTGAACCATGTATTAGTCACTACAAGGTCATTATTGATGCTGAATTCTACGAGTTTCTCCCCTCCTCGATTTCTCTTCCCAAGTCCGTATTGCCCGACAACATTTTCTTCCTGTCCTTCTCCGACTATGCTGTTCCAATCTCCCATTATTATGCAGTTTACCTTTCCTCTTCCGTCTTCTTCGTAAATTTCATTAATTTGCTCATAGATCTCATCTATTTCTTCATCGTCATGAGCTGACGTTGGCATATATACCTGGAATATCAGCATGTCCACTGGGACTGCTTTTAGCTTTATTGCCATCAGTCTATCGTTCGTTGCTATTATCTTTGTCACGCTTTTCATCATATCTTTCCTAAGTACCAGAGCTACTCCCCTTTCCCCACTATTTCCTCCAGAATAAACTACCGTGAATTCTTCCGAGTCGAACTGTCCTTCTCCCTCCCATCTAGTTTCGCTTAGCCCTATAATGTCAACTCTATTTCTTCTCATTTCTTCTTTCAAGTTCTCTAGCTTTCCTGCCTTTCTCATTGTTCTTACGTTCCAAGTCCCTATTCGTAATTTACTTTCGACAAATGTTTTCCTCAAGGCAGTCCCCGCCCGGAGATCCGATTGGGGGACTATTTTACCTCCGGATTGTTTTACCTCGAGAGAACTCATATTGTCCAACCATATAATCTTTACTAGGGATTGTAATGTGGTAGTTTCCCTCTTGCTTTCCACATCGCAGTACTGTAGCCGTTCAAATCGTCCTGATCACGCCTACAGCTGTATTGGATATAGACCCAACCAACATCATTTGTTTTCGGCTCTATACCATACTGACAGTACTGCTGCCTACTGCCAGGCACTGATGATAGTTTTTTTTTTTTATAAATAAAACCTCCATTCGAGGGGTTTGAACC
Organism: Tanypteryx hageni; assembly: GCA_028673005.1. Taxonomy (NCBI): domain Eukaryota; kingdom Metazoa; phylum Arthropoda; class Insecta; order Odonata; family Petaluridae; genus Tanypteryx; species Tanypteryx hageni. Next base: position 1,644,817 of record JAJPWW010000014.1, read on the forward strand.
CCCGAACTTTGCAATAGAAAGCCGACACGCTAACCACTACACCACCAGTGCATATAAAGAAGGATAACGGAGCCTTTTACAGCCCCACCGACAGGACGTCCGGACCGGCCAGTTGAACACCGACAAGCAGCGAACCGACCGTCCGAGACACACCTCCGACTACGAGCTTTTTAACCGCAACAACTTTAATATACGCTATTGGAGCTGGAATTACCGCGGCTGCTGGCACCAGACTTGCCCTCCAATAGATCCTCGTTAAAGGATTTAAAGTGTTCTCATTCCGATTACGGGGCCTCGGATGAGTCCCGTATCGTTATTTTTCGTCACTACCTCCCCGTGCCGGGAGTGGGTAATTTGCGCGCCTGCTGCCTTCCTTGGATGTGGTAGCCGTTTCTCAGGCTCCCTCTCCGGAATCGAACCCTGATTCCCCGTCAACCGTTACAACCATGGTAGGCGCAGAACCTACCATCGAAAGTTGATAAGGCAGACATTTGAAAGATGCGTCGCCGGTGCTGGGACCGTGCGATCAGCCCAAAGTTATTCAGAGTCACCAAGGCAACGGACGGACGAGCCGACCGATTGGTTTTGTTCTAATAAAAGCGCCCCTTCCATCACTGGTCGGGGCACGAGGTTCATGTATTAGCTCTAGAATTACCACAGTTATCCATGTAAGTGTGGGTAAGATCCAAGGAACCATAACTGATTTAATGAGCCATTCGCGGTTTCACCTTATTGCGGCTTGTACTGAGACATGCATGGCTTAATCTTTGAGACAAGCATATGACTACTGGCAGGATCAACCAGGGAGCCTGCGTGCGTTCGCGCGCCGCGCGTGCGTGCCGCGGCGGCGGAGACAAACGCCCCGGGGCCCGAGAGCCCTCGTGGAGCGCCACGCGCAGAAAGCGATCATCATCATCGGTTCGGGATCGCCCGAGACATTCCCGCCCCGGCGCCCCCCGAAAGGGGCGCGGAGTCGAGGGAGTGATTTGAAAAGTTCCCCGAGTCGTTGCGTTCCAACTCTTGTGCGGAAAGCGAAAATGAGAGAGTGCCGCATCGGTGCGCGAGTGGCGAGCCCTTTCGGGTCGCCCTCGGCACGCGGCAAGCTGAGCGGGTGGAGCTCCTCGAGAACGGGATGCTCCCTATAGTAGTCAAACAGCGCGAGCGCGCGCCCGCCGCCGACCCCCGCCCGCCGAGGACCGCCGGAGAAAGTCCCTAAGCGCGCCGGCCCGGACGCGCCCGTTTGCGACCGCGGCAGGTGAATTCGCCTCGTGCGAAGGGGAACGCCCTCTTAAAAGACCGGGAACGCAGCGGTCACCGCAAGGGTAGGTGACGATCGACCCTCGCTTCGATTCCCGGCACTCGGACGCGGACTTTTTTTTTGAGATTATGCCCTTTGATTCCGAGGCTCGCGTTCGCCGAAGGACGGCCGGCCCGCCCTCCCGGCGATCGCGTCGTCACCGGCCGCGCAAGGGAAAACGCCGTCCCTCGGCCGGTGCCCCGCCGGCGACCTACCACGCCGCTCGAGCAAGCCCGGAGACCTACCACGCCGCTCCAACTGCGATGGAGCGAAACGATCGCCAATTTTTGCATTCTTAGGAATATCGTGCACACGACACATTTCTGCCGAATTTGGAGTTTTTCACCACACTCTCGGAAGTTAAATGTTAAAACCGAAATAATTTCCGAATAACTCGCGAATTTCGGCTGTCAAACTCTCCTCGTAGGAGCTGAACATTAACCCTTTCGTTAAAACTTTAAGAATTTTTAACTTCAGGACAAATGGAAATATCGAAATCGGAGTTGTCCCTATCAGATCATGTTTCGGAATTCTACCCGTAAAGGGACTTTCAGCTCCGCAGCGCATTCGAAAATACGAAAACGTTGAAAAGATGTTTAAACAATTGCGAATTGTTATAAGCGGTCGACTTTTTTTAACTTTTTAAAAATTTTCTTTTTTTCTACGTGTAATCGCCTGCATAATGATACCGAGAACTCGAACGTGCGGCATATAGTTTTCAAGATAAAAATTATCGAACTTTAATGTACAAATGCGGTTAAATCGACCCCTAGAAACTGACTATTTTAAAATTTTCGATTTTTGTAGTCGGTTGCGAGAAAAGTCGTATAATCTTGCAAAATTTCAGCTTCCTAAGCTTATTAGATCGCGTTCCCCCACGCTAACTTATGGGAGATATTCCGGGGTCTCTGGAGTCGAACCCAAGAAACCGTGAGCAAAAGCGACGACAGTTCCCGATAGATATTGCGGCCATCTAGCGACACTGAAAATTTCAACCTCCGAGCTTACCGGCAAGTGCACGAAATTAATTCACAGAAATTGCGCTTTTTGTGTCTTCTGTCGTGGGGAAAGACGCGAATCTCGTCGTTTGCCGACCAAAAACAAATGAATGACGACGTATATATATATAGAACAGTATGATACCGATTTTCAGGCACTTCCGGATGAGCTGGAGACTCGAAATTTTTTCCTTGGGTAGAATTCTTCGCGGAGCCACCCAGGAAAAAACAAAATCTCGAAAAAGTTCGACGACGCGGACGCAAAAAATTGGCAATTGTTTAAACAAATTCTCATAGTTTATGCACTTTCGCTCGTGCTACGCAGCTGAAATTTTTTTTGCAGGTAGAATTCCAAAAAAGAACCAGATAGAGACCAGCACGATTTCGATATCTTAATTTGTTCGGCAGTTAAAATTTCTCAAAATGTTTAAACAAATAGAAAACTGTTTAGGTACTGGGGGATGAGCTAGGAAGCTGAAATTTTCAAATTATTTACAAAGTGGTGAACTTTCACGAACAAACGTTTCGATTTCGCCATACATCAATTGCGGCGGCCGTTAAAAATTATTTAAGTTTTAAACAATTGGAAAAATACCGTTTCACTTCTAGAAGTGCCACAACTTCAACATTCTGCTGAAACGCGTAGCATTAGTATCCCGCGATGAAGACGCTGTAAAATGTTCGAAATTGGGACATTTGGGGATTGTTTTAGACAATTGTCGCGAGGCGTGGGAAAACGGAAATCTTTGGAATTAAAGGAATATAGGCGATGACGAGACGTCTGCCTGAAAAACGAATGTTTCTTCGAGGCGAGATGAGATGCTCGCAGCAAGCAGGGGGAGGGAACTCCCATGTTAAAATCGTGGTCTTAGCTGGCTAGTACAAAACGTTGGTGCAGGCACTGGCTAGCTGGCGCTGCTGTTGCGTTGACGTATGACGTCATTTTTACAGCCAATCGAAGCGGAGAACAGGCAGCTAGCAGACGAATTTCAGCAGCCAATAGCAGCTTCGTACAGACGGCGAGCGCAATTTTCAAAAATCATACACCAATTTAGTTTTATTCATTATTTTTCAATAAATGACGCTAGTTTTTTTATTTAGCAAATCAAACCTTTTTACGAATAATGTAACCAGAGGAGTAATGGGTGAGAATAGAAAGAATAATAATTTAAATTTAAATAGTTTTATTGCAGAACAAATATTGTACATATTTACATATAACAGATATTAAATGGAATTGAACCACATAGATCAATTATTGTTCAATAAATATAGGAAACATGCACACATTGAAAAAATAATACAGTAGAATGTTTGTAACAGACGAAAGAATAATTAACATATGAAAGCTGCAGAAGCCAGCCACCATACAAACATCATAACAATAATAAAGAAACAAGTCATGACAAAGTATGAACAGAAGTGACTTTTGCCAGTCTCAATGAATCAATAAGCATAGGAATCAAAGCAAATGTTGATTGAAATAGCGATGAAACATTCAAGTTAGTCACCAACCATTAAGTATATGAAGTATTTTACCACTAACGCACACCTGATAAAGTACATATGGACCAACATGAAATCAGCCAGTCAGCCTCAATTAAGGGAAAGGCAAGAGGGCAATTATTGTATAAGGTTCATGCAATGTCCATCAAGCATCTTCAATAACAGTGGCTTTATGTTTGCCAAGCTGAAGCCCTTGCAACCCATTCTCGGCACCTGGAATGATAACATTACAGAATTATTAACACTTCAACATATGCATCAAATACAACTTTGCTCCTAAAGAGCCTAAAGTGAAGATATGCATCACATGAAAACAAGACAGTGAAGTATCTCGTTAAATGGTTACTATTATTAAAGTTGAAAATGCTGAGATACATATCTAACTACAGTAATAACTCGATATGCGAATAATCTGTACACTAAATAAGTGACCTTTTTACTACAGGTAGTCCACGATATACTCGCCGTATCTCGAAACGAGAGGTTTCAAGTTAAAAATTGCAATCCCATAACAATAATAATTGTTATTCATCCCAGGACATATACATATATGTATAGGATGTCAAATTGGCTGTACTTATTATGCAATAGATATAAGGCCACAGCCTTTCTTAGGAATAAACAAACACATCCGAGAGAAGGTTCTCAGTCAGGATCAAAAATAACAACTAAGCTGAGTTGGGCGGTAGAACAAGGTTCGTGTGTTCCAAATTGCAATCTGGATATAATTTCACATACGTAAACACAACCATAGTAAGATTAATCTCAAAAAGAAACGTAACTCATTCTTTATTTTTCTCGGTACGTATTATTATTACACAATATGTAGTACTGTAGGTAATAAAATACAGAAGTACATTAATTAATCGATATATTGTTTCAATACTCGAAAGCAACTCACGGAGCGCTTCTACTTCGTATATCGAGGTATTACTGCATACAATTCTGTCGACTTACAAAAATATTTTTACAAATATAGCTAATAGTACTTACGTAGATTCCGTGCGAGGAAACGAATGTAATTTCAACTTTAGATCTCCGGTCGTTCCCCTCGTATGATTGCAGTTTAGTGCGTAGCACTTACGTGAACGCACCATCTTCTCTGGTTGATTCATTTTTGCAAGCTAGTGGAAACGTTGCAACGTACGGAAAATAACTTAATTAACACACACAGAGAGTCACATGTATCACCAGCATTTATGAAGTTGTTAACCATTCATTCATATACTCCTCTATAGTCAAAACATCCTTACCTGTACTAAAAAATAACACTTTCCCAAGATTTCCCGTAATGGCGGATAAACTTACAGTTACGCAGTTACCTAGTTCAACAGTCACAACTACTCAACATGATCACATGATCGGCTTGGCCGCTTGGCGCTCACTCATTGGTTGTCTTACCATTCAAATTAGAGCGACGACAGCGCTCAACCTTTCGCTTTCACGGTGCCTGCACCAACGTGATCTATCTGACGAGAACCAAATCGCCCCATAAGAGTTCCCTCCCCCTGCAGCAAGCAAGCGCCAACTATAGCAGTAACGCGTAGATGACGACCTGCGCAGACATACCCCCACTCCCGCTTACTCTCTCCCCCTTCCTCGCGGTTGCCAGCTGTTGCTACTTGTGATATTTTCCTGTCCTCTCCCGTTGTTTTTTACGTGTTTGACTTTTGCTTAGCTCTTGGACATTCTTTTTGGACTTCGATTTTGATTTTTGCTTTGGTGGGATTGCTTGTGTGGAATGGCCAGTACATCTAAATCGTCATCAGTCCGAGGCAGGCCTCTCAGGAGCCAAGCTCGTGAAATGGTTTACAAAGTAAACTGTTATTTAAAAGATTTGAAAATAGAGAACAATTTGGATATGAATGTAATTCGTTTGCCTCCTTACCATCCCGATATCAATCCGATTGAGATGGTGTGGGGGGTGACCGACCTTAAAAGACGGGTCATAAAATTATATAGACTGCTACTTTATTGTAAAATGTTGCCAATTTGTGTAACTTTGTGCGCTTTTTATTTAGGTATCCCACGACTCGGGGGCTTGCACGCTGGAGTAGAAGAAAGGAGTCTTTCTAAGATGTCGTGAAGAATTCGCCACAGAGAAGTGGATCGAAGTGTGCGAACACGTTAAGAAGACAGGAGAAGAGCACCGGAGACGGGAAGCGAGAGTGGCATGGACATGTGGACGTCATCGGGCGAGACTGGTTGAAAGATCTTTTTTAAATACTGTTCTGTTTATTATTAAATGTTGTGATCGATCTCCATTGAACTGGTTTCATTTATTTCATGTCCAACTTCCATTTCCAAAGCTACTCTATAGAGTTTAATACTTTGTATTTCTGTTAATTCCCGGGTAAAGTGGTTAGTTATAAAATATTACGTTAATGTGCTCTGCCCACAAGACCGATAGAAAAGGAAACGATTCCGTCATTACTTTCCCAAAGGATTATTTAATTAATTTCCCATCTTCCGTTAAGTGTTTAAGTGGGAAATCATGCCGAAAACGGCGAAAATCTGGATTTTGCACCAATTGGCAACACCGAGAATTAGCGGCATAGGGAACACGGACGACGTGGAAGGGGAAGGTGTGGAGGGGGGGTGGGAAAGACTTAGCTCCACCCACTGGCCGCCAAGAAGTTTCTCAACTACGCAGTACCTGCTGTAGCGGTGTAACGGCCGTTTCGAAAGTTATTTTTTTCCTCGCGAGAACGTTTTCCGTTCGAACTTTTATTTTTATAGAGATGAATACCGCCACGTCCCCACGTGAGACTTTCTTGCTTTGACCCGCGATTCGTTTTCGAAACCCATTAAAAATTTCGATATCCGAGGCCGAAAATTAGGCTCGCAAAGAAATATTTAAGAAACACTCGAAAATGACGCGCGAGCTCTCTGGGATCAAAAGCCGCGAGATCGCAACGTTCGGAGGCGAGGTCTTTCGCGTCGCGCGCGAGATGCCGGGGAACTCGGTCCGAGCCGCCGGTGGCGACATCTGGGCGGGCGAATCGGAATGAGCGAGTCGGAGCTCGCCCAGGACCTCCCCAGCCCGTACGGAGACTCGGAAAAATCGGGAACGGAGGCAAAATTCCCGGTACACGGACGCGGACGCTTCTCGGCAGAATCGGAGGACTCGGATATGGGGACAACCACAGATTATGACGAAAGCTCTTCCTCTGACTCTTAAGTAATTATTAAAGAATTCATTTCTGTAGAATAAGTTCCTTTTGGTATTCTAAGTTAGGAATAATATACGAGTGTTAATATAATAATTTTTCCCAACTCCCCGATTCCCGGTGATGACAATCCGCTTAGGAAATATGCGATTTGTGATATTAATATTTTATATTATGGTTTAATTTTCTTTCCTATCCATTGAGGAAGCAAAATGTAGCTATCGGTCGTCAATAAAAGTGTTAATTGGATTTTGGCCATGTTTTCTTGAAAAAGCCCCACTGTGCGCCGGTGGCGACGTCTCGGCGGGCGAGTCGGAGGTGCGCGAGTCTGAACTCCTCGCGGGGGACCCAGGCCGTAGGAAGACTCGGAAAAATCGCGAACGGAGCGATTGCCGTAGGGCACGTTCCGATCGACCCTCGCCGAGATTCCCGGCACTCGGACTCGGACGGCTGTCGACATTAAGCCCCCGATGTAGTTCGCCGACGGCCGGCGCGCCCGCCCTCCCGGGGATCGCGGCGTCGGCGGCCGCGGAAGGGGAGGGACGACGCCGCCCGCCCTCCGGGCAGTGCCGACCCCCGCCGGCGACCTACCGGGCCGCTAAGAAAACATGATGGAGCGAAACGATCGCCAATTCCTATGATTTCGGAGTCGTGAAAACTCGGAGAATTTCGAAGCGAGGGGGAAGTTTGGAAATCGGAGGTGTCCCTATCAGGTCATTTTTCGGAATTCGGCCCGCGAAGGGACTTCAAAGGCCCGTGGCGCATTGGGGAAAAAAATGCGAAGAGGTGGAAAAGTCGTCGGAACGCTCGCGATAAATTAAATTATCAGCGGTCGACTTTTTTGACTTCGAAAAAATTTCCTTTCTCGAGATTCAGCCCGGCGATCGCGGCGCCACCGGCGGCGGAAGGGGAGAGACGACGCCGCCCGCCCTCCGGGCAGTGCCGC
>JAJPWW010000014.1:1657733-1700751 GCA_028673005.1 Tanypteryx hageni
AACGGAAGTGAGGGGAGGTGAAAGTAAGTGAGAAGAGGTGAAAGGAATTGGATGGAGGTGAAAGGAAGTGAGGGGAGGCGAAAGTATGTAGGGGGAGGTAAATGTATGTGAGGGGATGTTAAAAGAAATGAGGGGAGGTGAAAGGAAGTGAGGGGAGGCGAAAGGATGTGAGGGGAGGTAAATGGAAGTGAGGGGATGTTAAAGGAAGTAAGGGGAGGTAAAAGAAAGATAGGGGAGTTGAAAGAAAGTAAGAGAATATCATAGGTTGGTTGGGTTGGGTTGGGATGGGATGGGTTGGGTTGGATTGGGTTGGGTTGGGTTGGGTTGGGTGGGGTTCGGTTGGGTTGGGTTGGGTAGGTTTGGGTTTGGTTGGGTTGGGTTGGTTTGGGTTGGGTTAAGTGAGAGGAGGTGAATGGAAGTGAGGGGATATTATAAGAAGTAAGGGGAGATGAAAGGAAGTGAGGGGAGGTGAAAGAAATTGAGGGGAGGAGAAAGGAAATAAGGGGAGGTGAAAGGAAGTGAGAGAATGTGAAAGGAATTCAGGGAAGGTGATAGAAAGAGAGGAGAGGTTAAAGGAAGTAAGGGGAGTTGAAAGGAAGTGAGGGGAGGTGAATGAAAGAGAGAAAATGTGAAAGGAAGTTAGGGAAGGTGAAAGAAAGTGAGGGGAGGTGAAAGGAAATGTGGGGAGATGAAAGGAAGTGAGAAGAGGTGAAAGGAAGTGGATGGAGGTGAAAGGATGTGGGGGGAGGTGAACGGAAGTGAGGAGAGGTGAAAGTAAGTGAGAAGAGGTGAAAGGAATTGGATGGAGGTGAAAGGAAGTGAGGGGAGGCGAAAGGATGTAGGGGGAGGTAAATGTATGTGAGGGGATGTTAAAAGAAATGAGGGGAGGTGAAAGGAAGTGAGGGGAGGCGAAAGGATGTGAGGGGAGGTAAATGGAAGTGAGGGGATGTTAAAGGAAGTAAGGGGAGGTAAAAGAAAGTGAGGGGAGTTGAAAGAAAGTAAGAGAATATCATAGGTTGGTTGGGTTGGGTTGGGATGGGATGGGTTGGGTTGGATTGGGTTGGGTTGGGTTGGGTGGGGTTCGGTTGGGTTGGGTTGGGTAGGTTTGGGTTTGGTTGGGTTGGGTTGGTTTGGGTTGGGTTAAGTGAGAGGAGGTGAATGGAAGTGAGGGGATATTATAAGAAGTAAGGGGAGATGAAAGGAAGTGAGGGGAGGTGAATGAAATTTAGGGGAGGAGAAAGGAAATAAGGCGAGGTGAAAGGAAGTGAGAGAATGTGAAAGGAATTCAGGGAAGGTGATAGAAAGAGAGGAGAGGTGAAAGGAAGTAAGGGGAGTTGAAAGGAAGTGAGGGGAGGTGAATGAAAGAGAGAAAATGTGAAAGGAAGTAAGGGAAGGTGAAAGAAAGTGAGGGGAGGTGAAAGGAAATGTGGGGAGATGAAAGGAAGCAAGTGTAAATGAAAGAAATTGAGGGGAGGTGAAATGAAGTGAGGTGAGTTTAAGGAAGTGAGGGGATATTAAAGGAAGTGAGAGGAGTTGAAAGGAAGTGAGAGGAGGGGAAAAGAAGTGAGGGGAGGTGAATGGAAGTGAGGGGATATTATAGAAAGTAAGGGGAAGTGAATGGAAGTGAGTGGAGGTAAAAGGAAATAAGGGGAGGTAAAAGGAAGTGAGGGGAGGTAAAAGGAAACGAGTAGAAGTAAAAGAAAGTGAGGGGAGGTAAAATGAAGTGAGGGGGGTGAAAGGAAGTGAGGGGAGGTGAAAGGAAGAGAGGGGATGTGAAAGAAAGCGAGGGGAGGTGAAAGGAAGTGAGGGGAGGCGAAAAAAAATGAGGGGAGGTGAAAGGAAGTGAGAGGAGGTGAAAGCAAGTGAGGGGAGAAGAAAGGAAGTAAGTGGAAGTGAATGGAAGTGAGGAAAGGTGAAAGGAAGCGACAGGAGGTGAAAGAAGTTGAGGGAAGTTGAATGGAAGTGAGGAAAGGTGAAAGGAAGTGAGGGTAGGTGAAAAGAAGTGAGGGGGGTGAAAGGAATTAGAAGTAGGTGAAACGAAGTGAGGAGAGGTGAAAGGAAATGAGGGAAGGTGAAAGGAAGTGAGAAAAGGTGAATGGAAGTGAGGAAAGTTGAAAGGAAGTGAAGGGAGGTGAAAGATAGTTAGGGGAGCTAAAAGGAAATAATGGGAGGTAAAAGGATGTGAAAGAATGTGAAAGGCAGCGAAGGAAGGTTAAAGAAAGTGAGGAGAGGTGAAAGGAAGTGAGGGGAGGTGAAAGGAAGTGAGGGGAGGTGAATGGAAGTTAGGGGAGGCAAAAGGAATTGAGGGGAGGTGAATGGAAGTGAGGGGATGTTAAAGAAAGTAAGGGGAAGTGAATGAAAGTGAGGGGAAGTAAAAGGAAGTAAGGGGATTTGAAAGGAAGTGTGGGGAGAAGAAAGAAAGTGATCGGAGGTGAAATAAAGTGAGGGGGGGTGAAAGGAAGTGAGGGGGAGGTGAATGAAAGAGAGAGAATATGAAAGGAAGTAAGGGAAGGTGAAAGAAAGTGAGGGTAGGTGAAAGGAAATGAGGGGAGATGAAAGGAAGCAAGTGGAAATGAAAGAAACTGAGGGGAGTTGAAAGAAAGTAAGAGAATATCAAAGGTTGGTTGGGTTGGGTTGGGATGGGATGGGTTGTGTTGGGTTGGATTGGGTTGGGTTTGGTTGGGTTGGGTGGGGTTCGGTTGGGTTGGGTTGGGTTGGGTAGGTTTGGGTTTGGTTGGGTTGGGTTGGGTTAAATGAGAGGAGGTGAATGGAAGTGAGGGGATGATAAAAGAAGTAAGGGGAGTTGAAAGAAAGTGAGAGGAGATGAAAGAAAGTAAGGGGAGAAGAAAGGAAGTAAGTGGAAGTGAATGGAAGTGAGGAAAGATGAAAGGAAATTTAGGAGGTGAAAGAAGTTGAGGGAAGGTGAATGGAAGTGAGGAAAGGTGAAAGGAAGTGAGGGTAGGTGAGAAGAAGTGAGGGGGGTTGAAAGGAATTAGGAGTAGGTGAAACGAAGTGAGGAGAGGTGAAAGGAAATGAGGGAAGGTGAAAGGAAATGAGGGAAGGTGAATGGAAGTGAGGAAAGATGAAAGGAAGTGAAGGGAGGTGAAAGATAGTTAGGGGAGGTAAAAGGAAATAAGGGGAGGTAAAAGGATGTGAAAGAATGCGAAAGGCAGCGAAGGAAGGTGAAAGAAAGTGAGTGGAGGTGAATGGAAGTGAGGGGAGGTGAATGGAAGTGAGGAGAGGCAAAAGGAAGTAAGGGGAGGTGAAAGGAAGTGAGGGGAGGTGATTGGAAACGAGTAGAGGTGAAAGAAAGTAAGGGGAGGTGTAATGAAGTGAGGGGGGTTGAAAGAAAGTGAGGGGAAGTAAAAGGAAGAGAGGGGAGGTGAAAGGAAGCGAGGGGAGTTGAAAGGAAGTGAGGGGAGGCGAAAGGAAATGAGGGGAGGTGAAAGGAAGTGAGGGTTGGTGAAATTAAGTAAGGGGAGGTGAAAGAAAGTGAGGAAATGTTAAAGGAAGTAAGGGGAGGTGAAAGGAAGTGAGGGGAGGTGAAATAAAGTGAGGGAAGGTTAAATGAAGTGAGGGGAGGTGAAAGGAAGTGAGGGGAGGTGAAAGGAAGAGAGGAGAGGTGAAAGGAAATGAGCGGAGGTGAAAGGAAGTGAGGGGAGATGAAAGGAAGAGAGGAGAGGTAAAAGGAAATGAGGGTAGGTGAAAGGAAGTTAGGGGAGGTGAAAGGAAGTGAGGGGAGGTGAAAGAAAGTGAGGGGAGGTTAAATGAAGTGAGGGGAGGTGAAAAGAAGTGAGGGGAGATGAAAGGAAGAGAGGAGAGGTGAAAGGAAATGAGGAGAGGTGAAAGGAAGTGAGGGGAGATGAAAGGAAGAGAGGAGAGGTAAAAGGAAATGAGGGGAGGTGAAAGGAAGTTAGTGGAGGTGAAAGGAAGTGAGGGGGAGGTGAAAGAAAGTGAGAAGAGATGAAATGAAGTGAGGGGTGGTGAAAGGAAGTAAGGGGAGGTGAACGAAAGAAAGAGACTGTGAAAGGAAGTGAGAGATGGTGAAAGAAAGTAAGGGGAGGTGAAAGGAAATGAGGGGAGATGAAAGAAAGTGAGGCTAGGTTAAATGAAGTGAGGGGAGGTGAAAGGAAGTGAGGGGAGGTGAAAGGAAGAGAGGAGAGGTGAAAGGAAATGAGGGGAGGTGAAAGGAAGTGAGGGGAGGTGAAAGGAAGTGAGGGGAGGTGAAAGAAAGTGAGAAGAGATGAAATGAAGTGAGGGGAGGTGAAAGGAAGTGAGAAGCAATGAAACGAAGTGGCAAGAGGTGAAATGAAGTAAGTGGAGGTGAATGAAAAAGAGGAGAGTGGAAAGGAAGAAAGAGGAGGTGAAATGAAGTAAAGGGAGGTAAAAGGTATTGAGAGAATGTGAAAAAATGAGGGGAGGTGAAAGGAAGTGAGGGGAGGTGAAAGGAAGCGAGGGGATATAAAAGAAAGTGAGGGTAGGTGAAATGAAGTGAGGGGAGGTGAAAGGAATTGAGGGGTGGTGAAAGAAAGAGAGGGGAGGTTAAAGGAAGTGAGGGGAGGTGAAAGGAAATGAAGGGAGGTGAAATGAAGTAAGGGGAGGTGAAAGGAACTGAAGGGAGGTGAAAGGAAGTGAGGGGAGATGAAAGGAAATGAGGGGAGGCGAAAGGTTGTGAGGGGAGGTGAATGTAAGTGAGGGTATGTTAAAAGAAGTAAGGGGAGGTAGAAGTAAGTGAGGAGAGATGAAAGAAAGTGAGAGAATTTGAAAGGTTGGTTGGGTTGGGTTGGGTTGGGTTTTGGTTGTATTGAGTTTGGTTGGGCTGGGTTGGGTTGGGTTGGTTTGGGTTGGGTTGGGTTGGTTTGGTTTGGGTTGGGTTAAGTGAGGGGTGGTGAATGGAAGTGATGTGATGTTAAAGGAAGTAAGGGGAGGTAAAAGGATGTGAGAGGAGGTAAAAGAAACTGAGGGGAGTTGAAAGAAAGTAAGAGAATATCATAGGTTGGTTGGGTTGGGTTGGGATGGGATGGGTTGTGTTGGGTTGGATTGGGTTGGGTTTGGTTGGGTTGGGTGGGGTTCGGTTGGGTTGGGTTGGGTAGGTTTGGGTTTGGTTGGGTTGGGTTAAGTGAGAGGAGGTGAATGGAGGTGAGGGGATGTTAAAAGAAATAAGGGGAGTTGAAAGAAAGTGAGAGGAGATGAAAGAAAGTGAGGGGAGAAGAAAGGAAGTAAGTGGAAGTGAATGGAAGTGAGGAAGGTGAAAGGAGTTTAGGAGGTGAAAGAAGTTGAGGGAAGGTGAATTGAAGTGAGGAAAGGTGAAAGAAGTGAGGGTAGGTGAAAAGAAGTGAGGGGGGTTGAAAGGAATTAGAAGTAGGTGAAACGAAGTGAGGAGAGGTGAAAGGAAATGAGGGAAGGTGAAAGGAAGTGAAGGTGGGTGAAAGATAGTTAGGGGAGGTAAAAGGAAATAACGGGAGGTAAAAGGATGTGAAAGAATGCGAAAGGCAGCGAAGGAAGGTGAAAGAAAGTGAGTGGAGGTGAAAGGAAGTGAGGGGAGGTGAATGGAAGAGAGGAGAGGCAAAAGGAAGTAAGGGGAGGTGAAAGGAAGTGAGGGGAGGTGATAGGAAACGAGTAGAGGTGAAAGAAAGTGAGGGGGGTTGAAAGTAAGTGAGGGGAGGTGAAAGGAAGACAGGGGAGGTGAAAGGAAGCGAGGGGAGTTGAAAGGAAGTGAGGGGAGGCGAAAGGAAATGAGGGGAGGTGAAAGGAAGTGAGAGGTGGTGAAATTAAGTAAGGGGATGTGAAAGAAAGTGAGGGGATGTTAAAGGAAGTAAGGGGAGGTAAAAGGAAGTGAGGGGAGGTGAAATAAAGTGAGGGAAGGTGAAATGAAGTGAGGGGAGGTGAAAGGAAGTGAGGGGGAGGTGAAAGGAAGTAAGGAGAGGTGAAAAGAAGTGAGAGAATGTGAATAAAATTGAGGGAAGGTGAAAGAAAGGGATGGGAGGTGAAAGGAAGTGAGGGGAAGAAAAAGGAAATGATGGGGGGAAAAAGGAAGTGAGGGGAGGTAAATGAAAGAGAGTGAATGTGAAAGGAAGACAGGGATAGTGAAAGAAAGTGAAGGGAGGTGAAAGAAAGTAAGGGGAATTGAAAGGAAGTAAGAGGAGGTGAAAGGAAGTAAGGGGAGGTAAAGGAAGTGAGAGAATGTGAAAGGAGGCGAGTAGAGATGAAAGAAAGTGAGTGTAGGTAAAATGAAATAAGGGGAGGTGAATGGAACTGAGTGGTGTTGAAAGAAATAGAGGGGAGATAAAGGGAAGTGAGGGGCGGTGAAAGGAAGTGAGGGGAGTTGAAATAAAGTAAGGGGAGGTGAAACGAACTGAGGGGAGGTGAAAGGAAGTGAGGGGAAGTGAAAAAATGTGGGGAGGTTAAATGAAGTGAGGGGAGGTGAAAGGAAGTGAGGGGAGGTGAAAGGAAGAGAGGAGAGGTGAAAGGAAATGAGAGGAGGTGAAAGGAAGTGAGGGGAGGTGAAAGGAAGTGAGAGGAGGTGAAAGAAAGTGAGAAGAGATGAAATGAAGTAAGGGGAGGTGAAAAGAAGTGAGAAGCAATGAAACGAAGTGGCAAGAGGTGAAATGAAGTAAGGGGAGGTGAAAGGTATTGAGAGAATGTGAAAGGAAATGACGGGTAGTGAAAGGAAGTGAGGGGAGGTGAAAGGAAGCGAGGGGATATAAAAGAAAGTGAGGGTAGGTGAAATGAAGTGAGGGGAGGTGAAAGGAATTGAGGGGTGGTGAAAGAAAGGTAGGGGAGGTTAAAGGAAGTGAGGGGAGGTGAAAGGAAGTGAGGGGAGGTGAAATGAAGTAAGGGGAGGTGAAAGGAACTGAAGGGTGGTGAAAGGAAGTGAGGGGAGGTGAAAGGAAATGAGGGGAGGCGAAAGGATATGAGGGGAGGTGAATGGAAGTGAGGGTATGTTAAAAGACGTAAGGGGAGGTAAAGTAAGTGAGGAGAGATGAAAGAAAGTGAGAGAATTTGAAAGGTTGGTTGGGTTGGGTTTGGTTGTGTTGGGTTTGGTTGGGATGGGTTGGGTTGGGTTGGGTTGGGTTGATTTGGGTTGGGTTGAGTTGGTTTGGTTTGGGTTGGGTTGGGTTAAGTGAGGGGTGGTGAATGGAAGTGATGTGATGTTAAAGGAAGTAAGGGGAGGTAAAAGGATGTGAGAGGAGGTAAAAGAAACTGAGGGGAGTTGAAAGAAAGTAAGAGAATATCATAGGTTGGTTGGGTTGTGTTGGGATGGGATGGGTTGTGTTGGGTTGGATTGGGTTGGGTTTGGTTGGGTTGGGTGGGGTTCGGTTGGGTTGGGTTGGGTTGGGTAGGTTTGGGTTTGGTATGGGTTGGGTTGGGTTAAGTGAGAGGAGGTGAATGGAAGTGAAGGGATGTTAAAAGAAGTAAGAGGAGGTGAAAGGAATTGAGGGGAGGTAAAAGGAAGTGAGGGGAGTTGAAAGGAAGTGAGGGGTGTTGAAATGAAATAAGGGGAGGTGAAAGGAAGTGAGGGGATGTTAAAGTAAGTAAGGGGAGGTGAAAGGAAGTGAGGGGAGGTGAAATAAAGTGAGGGAAGGTGAAATGAAGTGAGGGGAGGTGAAAGGAAGTGAGGGGAGGTGAAAGAAATTGAGGGGAGGAGAAAGGAAATAAGGGGAGGTGAAAGGAAGTGAGAGAATTTGAAAGGAATAGAGGGAAGGTGATAGAAAGAGAGGAGAGGTGAAAGGAAGTAAGGGGAGTTGAAAGGAAGTGAGGGGAGGTGAATGAAAGAGAGAATGTGAAAGGAAGTAAGGGAAGGTGAAAGAAAGTGAGGGTAGGTGAAAGGAAATGAGGGGAGATGAAAGGAAGCATGTGGAAATGAAAGAAAGTGAGGGGAGATGAAATGAAGTGAGGTGAGGTTAAAGGAAGTGAGGGGATATTAAAGGAAGTGAGAGGAGGTGAAAGGAAGTGAGAGGAGGGGAAAAGAAATGAGGGGAGATGAAAGGAAGTGAGGGGAGTTGAAAGGAAACGAGAAGAGGTGAAAGAAAGTGAGGGGAGGTGAAATGAAATGAGGGGGTGTGAATGGAAGTGAGGGGAGGTGAAAGGAAGAGAGGGGAGGTGAAAGGAAGAGTGGGGAGGTGAAAGGAAGTGAGGGGAGGCGAAAGGAAATGAGGAGAGGTGAAAGGAAGTGAGTGATGTTGAAATTAAGTAAGGGGATGTTAAAGGAGGTAAGGGGAGGTGCAAGGAAGTGAGGGGAGGTGAAATAAAGTGAGGGAAGGTGAAATGAAGTGAGGGGAGGTGAAAGGAAGTGAGAAGAGTTGAAAGGAAGTAAGGGGAGGTGAAAGGAAGTGAGAGAATGTGAAAGGAAATGAGGGAAGGTGAAGGAAAGGGATGGGAGGTGAAATGAAGTGAGGGGAGGTGAAAGGAAGTGAGAAGAAGTGAAAAAAAATGAGGGGAGGTGAAAGGAAGTGAGGGGAGGTGAAAGGAAGTGAGGGGATGTGAAAGAAAGTGAGGGGAGGTGAAATGAAGTGAGGTGAGGTTAAAGGAAGTGAGGGGATGTTAAAGGAAGTGAGGGGAGGTGAAACGAGGTGAGAGGAGGGGAAAAGAAGTGAGGGGAGGTGAAAGGATGTGGGGGGAGGTGAACGGAAGTGAGGGGAGGTGAAAGTAAGTGAGAAGAGGTGAAAGGAATTGGATGGAGGTGAAAGGAAGTGAGGGGAGGCGAAAGGATGTAGGGGGAGGTAAATGTATGTGAGGGGATGTTATAAGAAATGAGGGGAGGTGAAAGGAAGTTAGGGGAGGCGAAAGGATGTGAGGGGAGGTAAATGGAAGTGAGGGGATGTTAAAGGATGTAAGGGGAGGTAAAAGAAAGTGAGGGGAGTTGAAAGAAAGTAAGAGAATATTCATAGGTTGGTTGGGTTGGGTTGGGATGGGATGGGTTGGGTTGGATTGGGTTGGGTTGGGTTGGGTTGGGTTGGGTGGGGTTCGGTTGGTTTGGGTTGGGTAGGTTTGGGTTTGGTTGGGTTGGGTTGGTTTGGGTTGGGTTAAGTGAGAGGAAGTGAATGGAAGTGAGGGGATATTATAAGAAGAAAGGGGAGATGAAAGGAAGTGAGGGGAGATGAAAGAAATTGAGGGGAGGAGAAAGGAAATAAGGGGAGGTGAAAGGGAGTGAGAGAATGTGAAAGGAATTCAGGGAAGGTGATAGAAAGAGAGGAGAGGTGAAAGGAAGTAAGGGGAGTTGAAAGGAAGTGAGGGGAGGTGAATGAAAGAGAGAAAATGTGAAAGGAAGTAAGGGAAGGTGAAAGAAAGTGAGAAGAGGTGAAAGGAAATGTGGGGAGATGAATGGAAGCAAGTGGAATTGAAAGAAATTGAGGGGAGTTGAAATGAAGTGAGGTGAGGTTAAAGGAAGTGAGGGGATATTAAAGGAAGTGAGAGGAGTTGAAAGGAAGTGAGAGGAGGGAAAAAGAAGTGAGGGGAGGTGAATGGAAGTGAGGGGATGTTATAGAAAGTAAGGGGAAGTGAATGGAAGTGAGTGGAGGTAAAAGGAATTAAGGGGAGGTAAAAGGAAGTGAGGGGAGGTGAAAGGAAACGAGTAGATGTGAAAGAAAGTGAAAGGAGGTAAAATGAAGTGAGGGGGGTGAAAGGAAGTGAGGGGAGGTGAAAGGAAGAGAGGGGAGGTGAAAGAAAGCGAGGGGAGGTGAAAGGAAGTGAGGGGAGGCGAAAAAAAATGAGGGGAGGTGAAAGGAAGTGAGGGGTGGTGAAATTAAGTAAGGGGAGGTGAAAGGAAGTGAGGGGAGTTGAAAGGAAGTAAGGAGAGGTGAAAGGAAGTGAGAGAATGTGAAAGGAATTGAGGGAAGGTGAAAGAAAGGGATGGGAGGTGAAAGGAAGTGAGGGGAAGTGAAAGGAAGTGATAAGAGGCAAAAGAAAGTGAGGGGAGATAAATGAATGAGAGAGAATGTGAAAGATAGACAGGAAAGGTGAAAGAAAGTGAGGGGAGGTGAAAGTAAGTGAGGGGAGGTAAAGGAAGTGAGAGAATGTGAAAGGAAGCTAGAAGAGATGAAAGAAAGTGAGTGTAGGTGAAATGAAGCGAGGGGAGGTGAAAGGAAATTAGTGGTGGTGAAAGAAATAGAGGGGATGTTTAAGGAAGTAAGGGGAGGTAAAAGGAAGTGAGAGGAGGGGAAAAGAAGTGAGGGGAGGTGAAAGGATGTGGGGGGAGGTGAAAGGAAGTAAGGAGAGGGAAAAGGAAGTGAGAGAATATGAAAGGAATTGAGGGAAGGTGAATGAAAGGGATGGGAGGTGAAAGGAAGTGAGGGGAAGTGAAAGGAAGTGATGGGATTCAAAAGGAAGTGAGGGGAGGTAAATGAAAGAGAGATAATGTGAAAGGAAGACAGGGAAGGTGAAAGAAAGTGAGGGGAGGTGAAAGGAAGTGAGGGGAATTGAAAGGAAGTAAGAGGAGGTGAAAGGAAGTAAGGGGAGGTAAAGGAAGTGAGAGAATGTGAAAGGAGGCGAGTAGAGATGAAAGAAAGTGAGTGTAGGTAAAATGAAATGAGGGGAGGTGAATGGAACTGAGTGGTGTTGAAAGAAATAGAGGGGAGATGAAGGGAAGTGAGGGGCGGTGAAAGGAAGTGAGGGGAGTTGAAATAAAGTAAGGGGAGGTGAAACAAACTGAGGGGAGGTGAAAGGAAGTGAGGGGAAGTGAAAAAATGAGGGGGAGGTTAAATGAAGTGAGAAGAGGTGAAAGGAAGTGAGGAGAGGTGAAAGGAAGAGAGGAGAGGTGAAAGGAAATGAGAGGAGGTGAAAGGAAGTGAGGGGAGGTGAAAGGAAGTGAGGGGAGGTGAAAGAAAGTGAGAAGAGATGAAATGAAGTAAGGGGAGGTGAAAAGAAGTGAGAAGCAATGAAACGAAGTGGCAAGAGGTGAAATGAAGTAAGGGGAGGTGAAAGGTATTGAGAGAATGTGAAAGGAAATGAGGGGTAGTGAAAGGAAGTGAGGGGAGGTGAAAGGAAGCGAGGGGATATAAAAGAAAGTGAGGGTAGGTGAAATGAAGTGAGGGGAGGTGAAAGGAATTGAGGGGTGGTGAAAGAAAGAGAGGGGAGGTTAAAGGAAGTGAGGGGAGGTGAAAGGAAGTGAGGGGAGGTGAAATGAAGTAAGGGGAGGTGAAAGGAACTGAAGGGTGGTGAAAGGAAGTGAGGGGAGGTGAAAGGAAATGAGGGGAGGCGAAAGGATATGAGGGGAGGTGAATGGAAGTGAGGGTATGTTAAAAGACGTAAGGGGAGGTAAAAGTAAGTGAGGAGAGATGAAAGAAAGTGAGAGAATTTGAAAGGTTGGTTGGGTTGGGTTTGGTTGTGTTGGGTTTGGTTGGGATGGGTTGGGTTGGGTTGGGTTGGTTTGGGTTGGGTTGGGTTGGTTTGGTTTGGGTTGGGTTGGGTTAAGTGAGGGGTGGTGAATGGAAGTGAGGGGAGGTGAAATAAAGTGAGGGAAGGTGAAATGAAGTGAGGGGAGGTGAAAGGAAGTGAGGGGAGGTGAAAGAAATTGAGGGGAGGAGAAAGGAAATAAGGGGAGGTGAAAGGAAGTGAGAGAATTTGAAAGGAATAGAGGGAAGGTGATAGAAAGAGAGGAGAGGTGAAAGGAAGTAAGGGGAGTTGAAAGGAAGTGAGGGGAGGTGAATGAAAGAGAGAATGTGAAAGGAAGTAAGGGAAGGTGAAAGAAAGTGAGGGTAGGTGAAAGGAAATGAGGGGAGATGAAAGGAAGCAAGTGGAAATGAAAGAAAGTGAGGGGAGATGAAATGAAGTGAGGTGAGGTTAAAGGAAGTGAGGGGATATTAAAGGAAGTGAGAGGAGGTGAAAGGAAGTGAGACCAGGGGAAAAGAAATGAGGGGAGGTGAAAGGAAGTGAGGGGAGTTGAAAGGAAACGAGAAGAGGTGAAAGAAAGTGAGGGGAGGTGAAATGAAGTGAGGGGGTGTGAATGGAAGTGAGGGGAGGTGAAAGGAAGAGAGGGGAGGTGAAAGGAAGAGTGGGGAGGTGAAAGGAAGTGAGGGGAGGCGAAAGGAAATGAGGAGAGGTGAAAGGAAGTGAGTGATGTTGAAATTAAGTAAGGGGATGTTAAAGGAAGTAAGGGGAGGTGCAAGGAAGTGAGGGGAGGTGAAATAAAGTGAGGGAAGGTGAAATAAAGTGAGGGGAGGTGAAAGGAAGTGAGGGGATTTGAAAGGAAGTAAGGGGAGGTGAAAGGAAGTGAGAGAATGTGAAAGGAAATGAGGGAAGGTGAAGGAAAGGGATGGGAGGTGAAATGAAGTGAGGGGGAGGTGAAAGGAAGTGAGAAGAAGTGAAAAAAAATGAGGGGAGGTGAAAGGAAGTGAGGGGAGGTGAATGGAAGTGAGGGGGATGTGAAAGAAAGTGAGGGCAGGTGAAATGAAGTGAGGTGAGGGTTAAAGGAAGTGAGGGGATGTTAAAGGAAGTGAGGGGAGGTGAAACGAGGTGAGAGGAGGGGAAAAGAAGTGAGGGGAGGTGAAAGGATGTGGGGGGAGGTGAACGGAAGTGAGGGGGAGGTGAAAGTAAGTGAGAAGAGGTGAAAGGAATTGGATGGAGGTGAAAGGAAGTGAGGGGAGGCGAAAGGATGTAGGGGGAGGGTAAATGTATGTGAGGGGATGTTAAAAGAAATGAGGGGAGGTGAAAGGAAGTTAGGGGAGGCGAAAGGATGTGAGGGGAGGTAAATGGAAGTGAGGGGATGTTAAAGGAAGTAAGGGGAGGTAAAAGAAAGTGAGGGGAGTTGAAAGAAAGTAAGAGAATATCATAGGTTGGTTGGGTTGGGTTGGGATGGGATGGGTTGGGTTGGATTGGGTTGGGTTGGGTTGGGTTGGGTGGGGGTTCGGTTGGGTTGGGTTGGTTAGGTTTGGGTTTGGTTGGGTTGGGTTGGTTTGGGTTGGGTTAAGTGAGAGGAGGTGAATGGAAGTGAGGGGATATTATAAGAAGTAAGGGGAGATGAAGGGAAGTGAGGGGAGATGAAAGAAATTGAGGGGAGGAGAAAGGAAATAAGGGGAGGTGAAAGGGAGTGAGAGAATGTGAAAGGAATTCAGGGAAGGTGATAGAAAGAGAGGAGAGGTGAAGGAAGTAAGGGGAGTTGAAAGGAAGTGAGGGGAGGTGAATGAAAGAGAGAAAATGTGAAAGGAAAGTAAGGGAAGGTGAAAGAAAGTGAGAAGAGGTGAAAGGAAATGTGGGGAGATGAATGGAAGCAAGTGGAATTGAAAGAAATTGAGGGGAGTTGAAATGAAGTGAGGTGAGGTTAAAGGAAGTGAGGGGATATTAAAGGAAGTGAGAGGAGTTGAAAGGAAGTGAGAGGAGGGGAAAAGAAGTGAGGGGAGGTGAATGGAAGTGAGGGGGATGTTATAGAAAGTAAGGGGAAGTGAATGGAAAGTGAGTGGAGGTAAAAGGAAGTAAGGGGGAGGTAAAAGGAAGTGAGAGGGGAGGTGAAAGGAAACGAGTAGATGTGAAAGAAAGTGAAAGGAGGTAAAATGAAGTGAGGGGGGTGAAAGGAAGTGAGGGGAGGTGAAAGGAAGAGAGAGGGGAGGTGAAAGAAAGCGAGGGGAGGTGAAAGGAAGTGAGGGGAGGCGAAAAAAAAATGAGGGGGAGGTGAAAGGAAGTGAGGGGGTGGTGAAATTAAGTAAGGGGGAGGTGAAAGGAAGTGAGGGGAGTTGAAAGGAAGTAAGGAGAGGTGATAAGGAAGTGAGAGAATGTGAAAGGAAGTGAGGAGAAGGTGAAAGAAAGGGAATGGGAGGTGAAAGGAAGTAGAGGGGGAAGTGAAAGGAAGTGATAAGAAGGCAAAAGAAAGTGAGGGGAGATAAATGAATGAGGAGAGAATGTGAAAGATAGACAGGAAAGGTGAAAGAAAGTGAGGGGAGGTGAAAGTAAGTGAGGGGAGGTAAAGGAAGTGAGAGAATGTGAAAGGAAGCTAGAAGAGATGAAAGAAAGTGAGTGTAGGTGAAATGAAGCGAGGGGAGGTGAAAGGAAATTAGTGGTGGTGAAAGAAATAGAGGGGATGTTTAAGGAAGTAAGGGGAGGGTAAAAAGGAAGTGAGAGGAGGGGGAAAAGAAGTGAGGGGAGGTGAAACGGATGTGGGGGGAGGTGAAAGGAAGTAAGGAGAGGGAAAAGGAAAGTGAGAGAATATGAAAGGAATTGAGGGAAGGTGAATGAAAGGGATGGGAGGTGAAAGGAAGTGAGGGGAAGTGAAAGGAAGTGATGGGATTCAAAAGGAAGTGAGGGGAGGTAAATGAAAGAGAGATAATGTGAAAGGAAGACAGGGAAGGTGAAAGAAAGTGAGGGGGAGGTGAAAGGAAGTGAGGGGAATTGAAAGGATGTAAGAGGAGGTGAAAGGAAGTAAGGGGAGGTAAAGGAAGTGAGAGAATGTGAAAGGAGGCGAGTAGAGATGAAAGAAAGTGAGTGTAGGTAAAATGAAATGAGGGGAGGTGAATGGAACTGAGTGGTGTTGAAAGAAATAGAGGGGGAGATGAAGGGAAGTGAGGGGCGGTGAAAGGAAGTGAGGGGAGTTGAAATAAAGTAAGGGGAGGTGAAACGAACTGAGGGGAGGTGAAAGGAAGTGAGGGGAAGTGAAAAAAATGAGGGGAGGGTTAAATGAAGTGAGAAGAGGTGAAAGGAAGTGAGGAGAGGTGAAAGGAAGAGAGGAGAGGTGAAAGGAAATGAGAGGAGGTGAAAGGAAGTGAGGGGAGGTGAAAGGAAGTGTGGGGAGGTGAAAGAAAGTGAGAAGAGATGAAATGAAGTAAGGGGGAGGTGAAAAGAAGTGAGAAGCAATGAAACGAAGTGGCAAGAGGTGAAATGAAGTAAGGGGAGGGTGAAAGGTATTGAGAGAATGTGAAAGGAAATGAGGGGTAGTGAAAGGAAGTGAGGGGGAGGTGAAAGGAAGCGAGGGGGATATAAAAGAAGTGAGGGTAGGTAAAAATGAAGTGAGGGGAGGTGAAAGGAATTGAGGGGTGGTGAAAGAAAGAGAGGGGAGGTTTAAAGGAAGTGAGGGGGAGGTGAAAGGAAGTGAGGGGAGGTGAAATGAAGTAAGGGGAGGTGAAAGGAACTGAAGGGTGGTGAAAGGAAGTGAGGGGAGGTGAAAGGAAATGAGGGGAGGCGATAGGATATGAGGGGGAGGTGAATGGAAGTGAGGGTATGTTAAAAGACGTAAGGGGGAGGTAAAAGTAAGTGAGGAGAGATGAAAGAAAGTGAGAGAATTTGAAAGGTTGGTTGGGTTGGGTTTGGTTGTGTTGGGTTTGGTTGGGATGGGTTGGGTTGGGTTGGGTTGGTTTGGGTTGGGTTGGGTTGGTTTGGTTTGGGGTTGGGTTGGGTTAAGTGAGGAGGTGGTGAATGGAAGTGAGGGGAGGTGAAATAAAGTGAGGGGAAGGTGAAATGAAGTGAGGGGAGGTGAAAGGAGAAGTGAGGGGAGGTGAAAGAAATTGAGGGGAGGAGAAAGGAAATAAGGGGGAGGTGAAAGGAAGTGAGAGAATTTGAAAGGAATAGAGGGAAGGTGATAGAAAGAGAGGAGAGGTGAAAGGAAGTAAGGGGAGTTGAAAGGAAGTGAGGGGGAGGTGAATGAAAGAGAGAATGTGAAAGGAAGTAAGGGAAGGTGAAAGAAAGTGAGGGTAGGTGAAAGGAAATGAGGGGAGATGAAAGGAAGCAAGTGGAAATGAAAAGAAAGTGAGGGGAGATGAAATGAAGTGAGGTGAGGTTAAAGGAAGTGAGGGGGATATTAAAGGAAGTGAGAGGAGGTGAAAGGAAGTGAGAGGAGGGGAAAAGAAATGAGGGGAGGTGAAAGGAAGTGAGGGGGAGTTGAAAGGAAACGAGGAAGAGGTGAAAGAAAGTGAGGGGAGGTGAAATGAAGTGAGGGGGGTGTGAATGGAAGTGAGGGGAGGTGAAAGGAAGAGAGGGGAGGTGAAAGGAAGAGTGGGGAGGTGAAAGGAAGTGAGGGGAGGCGAAAGGAAATGAGGAGAGGTGAAAGGAAGTGAGTGATGTTGAAATTAAGTAAGGGGGATGTTAAAGGAAGTAAGGGGGAGGTGCAAGGAAGTGAGGGGAGGTGAAATAAAGTGAGGGAAGGTGAAATGAAGTGAGGGGGAGGTGAAAGGAAGTGAGGGGATTTGAAAGGAAGTAAGGGGAGGTGAAAGGAAGTGAGAGAATGTGAAAGGAAATGAGGGAAGGTGAAGGAAAGGGATGGGAGGTGAAATGAAGTGAGGGGAGGTGAAAGGAAGTGAGAAGAAGTGAAAAAAAATGAGGGGAGGTGAAAGGAAGTGAGGTGAGGTTAAAGGAAGTGAGGGGATGTTAAAGGAAGTTGAGGGGAGGTGAAACGAGGTGAGAGGGAGGGGAAAAGAAGTGAGGGGAGGTGAAAGGATGTGGGGGGAGGTGAACGGAAGTGAGGGGAGGTGAAAGTAAGTGAGAAGAGGTGAAAGGAATTGGATGGAGGTGAAAGGAAGTGAGGGGAGGCGAAAGGATGTAGGGGGGAGGTAAATGTATGTGAGGGGATGTTAAAAGAAATGAGGGGAGGTGAAAGGAAGTTAGGGGAGGCGAAAGGATGTGAGGGGAGGTAAATGGAAGTGAGGGGATGTTAAAGGAAGTAAGGGGAGGTAAAAGAAAGTGAGGGGAGTTGAAAGAAAGTAAGAGAATATCATAGGTTGGTTGGGTTGGGTTGGGATGGGATGGGTTGGGTTGGATTGGGTTGGGTTGGGTTGGGTTGGGTGGGGTTCGGTTGGGTTGGGTTGGTTAGGTTTGGGTTTGGTTGGGGTTGGGGTTGGTTTGGGTTGGGTTAAGTGAGAGGAGGTGAATGGAAGTGAGGGGATATTATAAGAAGTAAGGGGAGATGAAAGGAAGTGAGGGGAGATGAAAGAAATTGAGGGGAGGAGAAAGGAAATAAGGGGAGGTGAAAGGGAGTGAGAGAATGTGAAAGGAATTCAGGGAAGGTGATAGAAAGAGAGGAGAGGTGAAAGGAAGTAAGGGGAGTTGAAAGGAAGTGAGGGGAGGTGAATGAAAGAGAGAAAATGTGAAAGGAAGTAAGGGAAGGTGAAAGAAAGTGAGAAGAGGTGAAAGGAAATGTGGGGAGATGAATGGAAGCAAGTGGAATTGAAAGAAATTGAGGGGAGTTGAAATGAAGTGAGGTGAGGTTAAAGGAAGTGAGGGGATATTAAAGGAAGTGAGAGGAGTTGAAAGGAAGTGAGAGGAGGGGAAAAGAAGTGAGGGGAGGTGAATGGAAGTGAGGGGATGTTATAGAAAGTAAGGGGAAGTGAATGGAAGTGAGTGGAGGTAAAAGGAAGTAAGGGGAGGTAAAAGGAAGTGAGGGGAGGTGAAAGGAAACGAGTAGATGTGAAAGAAAGTGAAAGGAGGTAAAATGAAGTGAGGGGGGGTGAAAGGAAGTGAGGGGAGGTGAAAGGAAGAGAGGGGAGGTGAAAGAAAGCGAGGGGAGGTGAAAGGAAGTGAGGGGAGGCGAAAAAAAATGAGGGGAGGTGAAAGGAAGTGAGGGGTGGTGAAATTAAGTAAGGGGAGGTGAAAGGAAGTGAGGGGAGTTGAAAGGAAGTAAGGAGAGGTGAAAGGAAGTGAGAGAATGTGAAAGGAAGTGAGGGAAGGTGAAAGAAAGGGATGGGAGGTGAAAGGAAGTGAGGGGAAGTGAAAGGAAGTGATAAGAGGCAAAAGAAAGTGAGGGGAGATAAATGAATGAGAGAGAATGTGAAAGATAGACAGGAAAGGTGAAAGAAAGTGAGGGGAGGTGAAAGTAAGTGAGGGGAGGTAAAGGAAGTGAGAGAATGTGAAAGGAAGCTAGAAGAGATGAAAGAAAGTGAGTGTAGGTGAAATGAAGCGAGGGGAGGTGAAAGGAAATTAGTGGTGGTGAAAGAAATAGAGGGGATGTTTAAGGAAGTAAGGGGAGGTAAAAGGAAGTGAGAGGAGGGGAAAAGAAGTGAGGGGAGGTGAAAGGATGTGGGGGGAGGTGAAAGGAAGTAAGGAGAGGGAAAAGGAAGTGAGAGAATATGAAAGGAATTGAGGGAAGGTGAATGAAAGGGATGGGAGGTGAAAGGAAGTGAGGGGAAGTGAAAGGAAGTGATGGGATTCAAAAGGAAGTGAGGGGAGGTAAATGAAAGAGAGATAATGTGAAAGGAAGACAGGGAAGGTGAAAGAAAGTGAGGGGAGGTGAAAGGAAGTGAGGGGAATTGAAAGGAAGTAAGAGGAGGTGAAAGGAAGTAAGGGGAGGTAAAGGAAGTGAGAGAATGTGAAAGGAGGCGAGTAGAGATGAAAGAAAGTGAGTGTAGGTAAAATGAAATGAGGGGAGGTGAATGGAACTGAGTGGTGTTGAAAGAAATAGAGGGGAGATGAAGGGAAGTGAGGGGCGGTGAAAGGAAGTGAGGGGAGTTGAAATAAAGTAAGGGGAGGTGAAACGAACTGAGGGGAGGTGAAATGAAGTGAGGGGAAGTGAGAAAATGAGGGGAGGTTAAATGAAGTGAGGGGAGGTGAAAGGAAGTGAGGGGAGGTGAAAGGAAGAGAGGAGAGGTGAAAGGAAATGAGAGGAGGTGAAAGGAAGTGAGGGGAGGTGAAAGGAAGTGAGGGGAGGTGAAAGAATGTGAGAAGAGATGAAATGAAGTAAGGGGAGGTGAAAAGAAGTGAGAAGCAATGAAACGAAGTGGCAAGAGGTGAAATGAAGTAAGGAAAGGTGAAAGGTATTGAGAGAATGTGAAAGGAAATGAGGGGTAGTGAAAGGAAGTGAGGGGAGGTGAAAGGAAGCGAGGGGATATAAAAGAAAGTGAGGGTAGGTGAAATGAAGTGAGGGGAGGTGAAAGGAATTGAGGGGTGGTGAAAGAAAGAGAGGGGAGGTTAAAGGAAGTGAGGGGAGGTGAAAGGAAGTGAGGGGAGGTGAAATGAAGTAAGGGGAGGTGAAAGGAACTGAAGGGTGGTGAAAGGAAGTGAGGGGAGGTGAAAGGAAATGAGGGGAGGCGAAAGGATATGAGGGGAGGTGAATGGAAGTGAGGGTATGTTAAAAGACGTAAGGGGAGGTAAAAGTAAGTGAGGAGAGATGAAAGAAAGTGAGAGAATTTGAAAGGTTGGTTGGGTTGGGTTTGGTTGTGTTGGGTTTGGTTGGGATGGGTTGGGTTGGGTTGGGTTGGTTTGGGTTGGGTTGGGTTGGTTTGGTTTGGGTTGGGTTGGGTTAAGTGAGGGGTGGTGAATGGAAGTGAGGGGAGGTGAAATAAAGTGAGGGAAGGTGAAATAAAGTGAGGGGAGGTGAAAGGAAGTGAGGGGAGGTGAAAGAAAGTGAGAGGAGATGAAAGAAAGTGAGGGGAGAAGAAAGGAAGTAAGGGGATGTGAAATGAAGTAAGGGGAGGTGAAAGGAACTGAAGGGAGGTGAAAAAAAATGAGGGGAGGTGAAAGGAAGTGAGGGGAGGTGAAAGGATGTGAGAGAATGTGAAAGGAAGTGAGGGGAGATTAAAGGAAGTAAGGGGAGATGAAAGGAAGTGAGAGAATGTGAAAGGAAGTTAGGGAAGGTGAAAGAAAGAGAAAAGAGGTGAAAAGAAGTGAGGGGAGTTGAAAGGAAGTGAGGGGTAGCGAAAGGAAGTGAGGGGAGGTGAACGAAAGAAAGAGACTGTGAAAGGAAGTGAGAGATGGTGAAAGAAAGTAAGGGGAGGTGAAAGGAAATGAGGGGAGATGAAAGAAATTGAGGGGAGGTTAAATGAAGTGAGGGGAGGTGAAAGGAAGTGAGGGGAGGTGAAAGGAAGAGAGGAGAGGTGAAAGGAAATGAGGGGAGGTGAAAGGAAGTGAGGGCAGGTGAAAGGAAGTGAGGGGAGGTGAAAGATAGTGAGAAGAGATGAAATGAAGTGAGGGGAGGTGAAAGGAAGTGAGAAGCAATGAAACGAAGTGGCAAGAGGTGAAATGAAGTTAGTGGAGGTGAATGAAAAAGAGGAGAGGTGAAAGGAAGAAAGAGGAGGTGAAAGGAAGTAAAGGGAGGTAAAAGGTATTGAGAGAATGTGAAAAAAAATGTGGGGAGGTGAAAGGAAGTGAGGGGAGGTGAAAGGAAGCGAGGGGATATAAAAGAAAGTGAGGGTAGGTGAAATGAAGTGAGGGGAGGTGAAAGGAATTGAGGGGTGGTGAAAGAAAAAGAGGGGAGGTTAAAGGAAGTGAGGGGAGGTGAAAGGAAATGAAGGGAGGTGAAATGAAGTAAGGGGAGGAGAAAGGAACTGAAGGGAGGTGAAAGGAAGTGAGGGGAGATGAAAGGAAATGAGGGGAGGCGAAAGGTTGTGAGGGGAGGTGAATGTAAGTGAGGGTATGTTAAAAGAAGTAAGGGGAGGTAGAAGTAAGTGAGGGGAGATGAAAGAAAGTGAGAGAATTTGAAAGGTTGGTTGGGTTGGGTTGGGTTGGGTTTTGGTTGTGTTGAGTTTGGTTGGGCTGGGTTGGGTTGGGTTGATTTGGGTTGGGTTGGGTTGGTTTGGTTTGGGTTGGGTTAAGTGAGGGGTGGTGAATGGAAGTGATGTGATGTTAAAGGAAGTAAGGGGAGGTAAAAGATTGTGAGAGGAGGTAAAAGAAACTGAGGGGAGTTGAAAGAAAGTAAGAGAATATCATAGGTTGGTTGGGTTGGGTTGGGATGGGATGGGTTGTGTTGGGTTGGATTGGGTTGGGTTTGGTTGGGTTGGGTGGGGTTCGGTTGGGTTGGGTTGGGTAGGTTTGGGTTTGGTTGGGTTGGGTTTGTTTTGGGTTAAGTGAGAGGAGGTGAATGGAGGTGAGGGGATGTTAAAAGAAGTAAGGGGAGTTGAAAGAAAGTGAGAGGAGATGAAAGAAAGTGAGGGGAGAAGAAAGGAAGTAAGTTAAGTGAATGGAAGTGAGGAAAGGTGAAAGGAAGTTTAGGAGGTGAAAGAAGTTGAGGGAAGGTGAATGGAAGTGAGGAAAGGTGAAAGGAAGTGAGGGTAGGTGAAAAGAAGTGAGGGGGGGTTGAAAGGAATTAGAAGTAGGTGAAACGAAGTGAGGAGAGGTGAAAGGAAATGAGGGAAGGTGAAAGGAAGTGAAGGTGGGTGAAAGATAGTTAGGGGAGGTAAAAGGAAATAACGGGAGGTAAAAGGATGTGAAAGAATGCGAAAGGCAGCGAAGGAAGGTGAAAGAAAGTTAGTGGAGGTGAAAGGAAGTGAGGGGTGGTAAATAGAAGTAAGGAGAGGCAAAAGGAAGTAAGGGGAGGTGAAAGGAAATGAGGGGAGGTGATAGGAAACGAGTATAGGTGAAAGAAAGTGAGGGGGGTTGAAAGTAAGTGAGGGGAGGTGAAAGGAAGACAGGGGAGGTGAAAGGAAGAGAGGGGAGTTGAAAGGAACTGAAGGGTGGTGAAAGGAAGTGAGGGGAGGTGAAAGGAAATGAGGGGAGGCGAAAGGATATGAGGGGAGGTGAATGGAAGTGAGGGTATGTTAAAAGACGTAAGGGGAGGTAAAAGTAAGTGAGGAGAGATGAAAGAAAGTGAGAGAATTTGAAAGGTTGGTTGGGTTGGGTTTGGTTGTGTTGGGTTTGGTTGGGATGGGTTGGGTTGGGTTGGGTTGGTTTGGGTTGGGTTGGGTTGGTTTGGTTTGGGTTGGGTTGGGTTAAGTGAGGGGCGGTGAATGGAAGTGATGTGATGTTAAAGGAAGTAAGGGGAGGTAAAAGGATGTGAGAGGAGGTAAAAGAAACTGAGGGGAGTTGAAAGAAAGTAAGAGAATATCATAGGTTGGTTGGGTTGTGTTGGGATGGGATGGGTTGTGTTGGGTTGGATTGGGTTGGGTTTGGTTGGGTTGGGTGGGGTTCGGTTGGGTTGGGTTGGGTTGGGTAGGTTTGGGTTTGGTATGTGTTGGGTTGTGTTAAGTGAGAGGAGGTGAATGGAAGTGAGGGGATGTTAAAAGAAGTAAGAGGAGGTGAAAGGAATTGAGGGGAGGTAAAAGTAAGTGAGGGGAGTTGAAAGGAAGTGAGGGGTGGTGAAATGAAATAAGGGGAGGTGAAAGAAAGTGAGGGGATGATAAAGTAAGTAAGGGGAGGTGAAAGGAAGTGAGGGGAGGTGAAATAATGTGAGGGAAGGTGAAATGAAGTGAGAGGAGGTGAAAGGAAGTGAGGGGAGGTGAAAGAAATTGAGGGGAGGAGAAAGGAAATAAGGGGAGGTGAAAGGAAGTGAGAGAATTTGAAAGGAATTGAGGGAAGGTGATAGAAAGAGAGGAGAGGTGAAAGGAAGTAAGGGGAGTTGAAAGGAAGTGAGGGGAGGTGAATGAAAGAGAGAGAATGTGAAAGGAAGTAAGGGAAGGTGAAAGAAAGTGAGGGGAGGTGAAAGGAAATGAGGGGAGATGAAAGGAAGCAAGTGGAAATGAAAGAAATTGAGGGGAGGTGAAATGAAGTGAGATGAGGTTAAAGGAAGTGAGGGGATATTAAAGGAAGTGATAGGATTGAAAGGAAGTGAGAGAATTGGAAAAGAAGTGAGGGGAGGTGAATGGAAGTGAGGGGATGTTATAGAAAGTAAGGGGAAGTGAATGGAAGTGAGGGGAGGTAAAAGGAAGTAAGGGGAGGTGAAAGGAAGTGAGGGGAGGTGAAAGGAAACGAGTAGAGGTGAAAGAAAGTGAGGGGTGGTGAAATGAAGTGAGGGGGGGTGAAAGGAAGTGAGGTGAAATGAAAGGAAGAGAGGGGAGGTGAAAGAAAGCGAGGGGAGTTGAAAGGAAGTGTGGGGAGGCGAAAGGAAATGAGGGGTGGTGAAAGGAAGTGAGGGGTGGTGAAATTAGGTAAGGGGAGCTGAAAGAAAGTAAGGGGATGTTAAAGGAAGTAAGGGGAGGTGAAAGGAAGTGAGGAGAAGTGAAATAAAATGAAGGAAGGTGAAATGAAGTAAGGGGTGGTGAAAGGTAGTGAGGGGAGGTAAAAGGAAGTAAGGAGAGGTGAAAGGAAGTGAGAGAATGTGAAAGGAAGTGAGGGAAGGTGAAAGAAAGGGATGGGAGGTGAAAGGAAGTGAGGCGAAGTGAAAGGAAGTGATGGGAGGCAAAAGGAATTGAGGGGAGGTAAATAAAAAAGAGAGAATGTGAAAGGAAGACAGGGAAGGTGAAAGAAAGTGAGGGGAGGTGAAAGGAAGTGAGAAGAGGTAAAGGAAGTGAGAGAATGTGAAAGGAAGCGAGAAGAGATGAAAGAAAGTGAGGGCAGGTGAAATGAAGCGAGCAAAGAGGTGAAAGAAAGTGAGGGGATGTAAAATAAAGTGAGGAAAGGTGAGAGGAAGTGAGGGGAGGCTAAAGGAAGTGAGGTGGGGTGAAAGGACGTAGGAGTAGGTGAAAGGAAGTGAGGAGAGGTGAAAGGAAATGAGGGAAGGTGAAAGGAAATGAGGGAAGGTAAATGGAAGTGAGGAAATATGAAAGGAATTGAAGGGAGGTGAAAAATAATGAGGGGAGGTAAAAGGAAATAAGGGGAGGTAAAAGGAATGAATAAATGTGAAAGGAAGCAAGGGAAGATAAAATAAAATGAAGGGAGGTGAAAGGAAGTGAGGGGAGGAGAAGGGAAGTGAGGGGAGATGAAAGGAAGAGTGGGGAGGTGAAAGGATGTGAGGCGAGGTAAAGGAAGAAAGGGGAGGTGAAAGGAAGAAAGGGGAGGTAAAAGGAAGTGAGGGGAGTTGAAAGGAAGAGAGGGGAGGTGATTGGAAGTGAGGGGAGGCGAAAGGAATTGAGGAGAGGTGAATGGAATTGAGGGGATGTTAAAGAAAGTAAGGGGAGGTGAAAGGAAGTGATGGGAGGTAAAATGAAGTGAGAGAATGTGAAAGGAAGTGAGAAAAGGTGAAAGAAAATGAGGGGAGATGAAAGGAAGTGAATGGAGGTGAAAGGAAATGAGCAGAGGTGAAAGGAAGAGAGGGGTGGTGAAAGGAAGTGAGGGGAGGTGAAAGGAAGTGAGGGGAGGTGAAAGGAAGTGAGGGGAGGTTTAAGGAAGTGAGGGTGGTGAAATGAAATAAGGGGAGGTGAAAGGAAGTGAGGGGATGTTAAAGTAAGTAAGGGGAGGTGAAAGGAAGTGAGGGGAGGTGAAATAAAGTGAGGGAAGGTGAAATGAAGTGAGGGGAGGTGAAAGGAAGTGAGGGGAGGTGAGAGAAATTGAGGGGAGGAGAAAGGAAATAAGGGGAGTTGAAAGGAAGTGAGAGAATGTGAAAGGAAATGAGGGAAGGTGATAGAAAGAGAGAAGAGGTGATAGGAAGTTAGGGGAGTTGAAAAGAAGTGTGAGGAGGTGAATGAAAGAGAGAGAATGTGAAAGGAAGTGAGAGTAGGGGGAAAAGAAGTGAGGGGAGGTGAATGGAAATGAGGGGGAGGTAAAAGAAAGTAAGGGGAGGTGAAAGGAAGTGAGGGGAGGTGAAAGGAAACGAGTAGAGGTGAAAGAATGTGAGGGGTGGTGAAATGAAGTGAGGGGGGGGGGTGAAAGGAATTGAGGGGAGGTGAAAGGAAGTGAGGGGCGGTGAAATTAAGTAAGGGGAGGTGAAAGAAAGTGATAGAATGTGAAAGGAAGTTAGGGAAGGTGAAAGAAAGGGTTGGAAGGTGAAAGGAAGTGAGGGGAAGTGAAAGGAAGTGATGGGAGGCAAAAGGAAATGAGGGGAGGTAAATGAAAGAGAGAGAATGTGAAAGGAAGACAGGGAAGGTGAAAGTAATTGAGGGGAGTTGAAAGGAAGTGAGGGGAGGTAAAGGAAGTAAGGAGAGCTGAATGGAAGTGATAGAATGTGAAAGGAAGTGAGAGAAGTTGAAAGAATGGGATGGGAGGTGAAAGGAAGTGAGGAAGAGTGAAAGGAAGTGATGGGAGGCAAAAGAATGTGAGGGGAGGTAAATGAAAGAGAGAGAATGTGAAAGGAAGGCAGGGAAGGTGAATGAAATTGAGGGGAGGTGAAAGGAAGTGAGGGGAGGTAAAGGAAGTGAGAGAATGTGAAAGGAAGCGAGAAGAGATGAAAGAAAATGAGGGTAGGTGAAATGAAGCGAGGGGAGGTGAAAGGAAATTAGTGGTGATGAAAGAAATAGAGGGGAGGTGAAGGGAAGTAAGGGGAGGTAAAAGGAAGTGAGGGGAGTTCAAATAAAGTAAGGGGAGGTGAAACGAACTGAGGGGTGGCGAAAGGAAGTGAGGGGAGGTGACAGAAAGTGAGAGAATGTGAAAGGTTGGTTGGGTTGGGTTGGGTTTAGTTGGGATGGGTTGGGATGGGTTGGGTTAATTTGGGGTTGGGTTGGGTTGTTTTGGGTTGGTTTGGGTTGGGTTGGGTTGGTTAGGGTTGGGTTGGGTTGGGTTGGTTTGGGTTGTGTTGGGTTGGGTTGGGTTGGGATGGGATGGGATGGGTTGTGTTGGTTTGGGTTGGGTTGGGTTGGTTTGGGTTGGGTTGGGTTAAGTGAGGGGAGGTGAATGGAAGTGAAAGTATGTTAAAGAAAGTAAGGGGAGGTGAAAGTATGTGAAAGGAGGTAAAAGAAAGTTAGGGGAGGTGAAATGAAGTGAGTAGAGGTGAAAGGAAGTGAGGGGAGGTGAAAGGAAGAGAGGAGAGGTGAAAGGAAATGAGGGGAGGTAAAAGAAAGTGAGGGGAGATGAAGTAAAGTGAGGGGAGGTTAAAGGAAGTGAAGGGATGTTAAAGGAAGTGAGGAGAGGTGAAAGGAAGTGAGGGGAGGAGAAAAGAAGTGATGGGAGGTGAAAGGAAGTGGGGGGGAGGTGATATAAAGTAAGAAGAGGTGAAAGATAGAGAGGAGAGGTGAAAGGAAGTGTGGGGAAGTGAAAGGAAGTGAGGGGAGGTGAAAGGAAGTGAGGGGAGGTGAAAGGAAGTGAGGGGTGGTGAAATGAAATAAAGGGAGGTGAAAGGAAGTGAGGGGATGTTAAAGTAAGTAGGGGGAGGTGAAAGGAAGTTAGGGGAGGTGAAATAAAGTGAGGGAAGGTGAAATGATGTGAGTGGAGGTGAAAGGAAATGAGGGAAGGTGAAAGAAATTGAGGGGAGGAGAAAGCAAAAAAGGGGAGGTGAAAGGAAGTGAGAGAATGTGAAAGGAATTGAGGGAAGGTGATAGAAAGAGAGGAGAGGTGAAATAAAGTGAGGGAAGGTGATAGGAAGTGAGGGGAGGTGAATGAAAGTGAGGGGAGGTGAAAGGAAATGAGGGAAGATGAAAGGAAGCAAGGAGAAATGAAAGAAAGTGAGGGGAGGAGAAATGAAGTGAGGTGAGGTTAAAGGAAGTGAGGGGATGTTAAAGGAAGTGAGAGGAGGTGAAAGGAAGTGAGAGGAGGGGAAAAGAAGTGAGGGGAGGTGAAAGGAAACGAGAAGAGGTAAAAGAAAGTGAGGGGGAGGTGAAATGAAGTGAGGGAGTGTAAAAGGTAGTGAGGGGACGTGAAAGGAAGAGAGGGGAGGTGAAAGGAAGCGAGAGGAGGTGAGAGAAAGTAAGAGAATATCATAGGTTGTTTGGGTTGTGTTGGGATGGGATGGGTTGTGTTGGGTTGGATTGGGTTGGGTTTGGTTGGGTTGGGTGGGATTCGGTTGGGTTGGGTTGGGAAGGTTTGGGTTTGGTTGGGTTGGGTTGGGTTAAGTGAGAAGAGGTGAATGGAGGTGAGGGGGATGTTAAAAGAAGTAAGGGGAGTTGAAAGAAAGTGAGAGGAGATGAAAGAAAGTGAGGGGAGAAGAAAGGAAGTAAGTGGAAGTGAATGGAAGTGAGGAAAGGTGAAAGGAAGTTTAGGAGGTGAAAGAAGTTGAGGGAAGGTGAATGGAAGTGAGGAAAGGTGAATGGAAGTGAGGGTAGGTGAAAAGAAGTGACGGGGGTTGAAAGGAATTAGAAGTAGGTGAAACGAAGTGAGGAGAGGTGAAAGGAAATGAGGGAAGGTGAAAGGAAGTGAAGGTGGGTGAAAGATAGTTAGGGGAGGTAAAAGGAAATAACGGGAGGTAAAAGGATGTGAAAGAATGCGAAAGGCAGCGAAGGAAGGTGAAAGAAAGTGAGTGGAGGTGAAAGGAAGTGAGGGGAGGTGAATGGAAGTGAGGAGAGGCAAAAGGAAGTAAGGGGAGGTGAAAGGAAGTGAGGGGAGGTGATAGGAAACGAGTAGAGGTGAAAGAAAGTGAGGGGGGTTGAAAGTAAGTGAGGGGAGGTGAAAGGAAGACAGGGGAGGTGAAAGGAAGCGAGGGGAGTTGAAAGAAAGTGAGGGGAGGCGAAAGGAAATGAGGGGAGGTGAAAGGAAGTGAGGGGTGGTGAAATTAAGTAAGGGGAGGTGAAAGAAAGTGAGGGGATGTTAAAGGAAGTAAGGAGACGGTAAAAGGAAGTGAGGGGAGGTGAAAGGAAGTGAGGGGAGGTGAAAGGAAGTAAGGAGAGGTGAAAAGAAATGAGAGAATGTGAATAAAATTGAGGGAAGGTGAAAGAAAGGGATGGGAGGTGAAAGGAAGTGAGGGGAAGTGAAAGGAAATGATGGGAGGAAAAAGGAAGTGAGGGGAGGTAAATGAAAGAGAGTGAATGTGAAAGGAAGACAGGGAAGGTGAAAGAAAGTGACGGGAGGTGAAAGAAAGTAAGGGGAATTGAAAGGAAGTAAGAGGAGGTGAAAGGAAGTAAGGGGAGGTAAAGGAAGTGAGAGAATGTGAAAGGAGGCGAGTAGAGATGAAAGAAAGTGAGGGTAGGTAAAATGAAATGAGGGGAGGTGAAAGGAACTGAGTGGTGTTGAAAGAAATAGAGGGGAGATGAAGGGAAGTGAGGGGCGGTGAAAGGAAGTGAGGGGAGTTGAAATAAAGTAAGGGGAGGTGAAACGAACTGAGGGGAGGTGAAAGGAAATGAGGGGAGGTGAAAAAATGAGGGGAGGTTAAATGAAGTGAGGGGAGGTGAAAGGAAGTGAGGGGAGGTGAAAGGAAGAGAGGAGAGGTGAAAGGAAATGAGAGGAGGTGAAAGGAAGTGAGGGGAGGTGAAAGGAAGTGAGGGGAGGTGAAAGAAAGTGAGAAGAGATGAAATGAAGTAAGGGGAGGTGAAAGGTATTGAGAGAATGTGAAAGGAAATGAGGGGGAGGTGAAAGGAAGTGAGGGGAGGTGAAAGGAAGCGAGGGGATATAAAAGAAAGTGAGGGTAGGTGAAATGAAGTGAGGGGAGGTGAAAGGAATTGAGGGGTGGTGAAAGAAAGAGAGGGGAGGTTAAAGGAAGTGAGGGGAGGTGAAAGGAAGTGAGGGGAGGTGAAATGAAGTAAGGGGAGGTGAAAGGAACTGAAGGGTGGTGAAAGGAAGTGAGGGGAGGTGAAAGGAAATGAGGGGAGGCGAAAGGATATGAGGGGAGGTGAATGGAAGTGAGGGTATGTTAAAAGACGTAAGGGGAGGTAAAAGTAAGTGAGGAGAGATGAAAGAAAGTGAGAGAATTTGAAAGGTTGGTTGGATTGGGTTTGGTTGTGTTGGGTTTGGTTGGGATGGGTTGGGTTGGGTTGGGTTGGTTTGGGTTGGGTTGGGTTGGTTTGGTTTGGGTTGGGTTGGGTTAAGTGAGGGGTGGTGAATGGAAGTGATGTGATGTTAAAGGAAGTAAGGGGAGGTAAAAGGATGTGAGAGGAGGTAAAAGAAACTGAGGGGAGTTGAAAGAAAGTAAGAGAATATCATAGGTTGGTTGGGGTTGTGTTGGGATGGGATGGGTTGTGTTGGGTTGGATTGGGTTGGTTTTGGTTGGGTTGGGTGGGGTTCGGTTGGGTTGGGTTGGGTTGGGTAGGTTTGGGTTTGGTATGGGTTGGGTTGTGTTAAGTGAGAGGAGGTGAATGGAAGTGAGGGGATGTTAAAAGAAGTAAGAGGAGGTGAAAGGAATTGAGGGGAGGTAAAAGGAAGTGAGGGGAGTTGAAAGGAAGTGAGGGGTGGTGAAATGAAATAAGGGGAGGTGAAAGGAAGTGAGGGGATGTTAAAGTAAGTAAGGGGAGGTGAAAGGAAGTGAGGGGAGGTGAAATAAAGTGAGGGAAGGTGAAATGAAGTGAGGGGAGGTGAAAGGAAGTGAGGGGAGGTGAAAGAAATTGAGGGGAGGAGAAAGGAAATAAGGGGAGGTGAAAGGAAGTGAGAGAATTTGAAAGGAATTGAGGGAAGGTGATAGAAAGAGAGGAGAGGTGAAAGGAAGTAAGGGGAGTTGAAAGGAAGTGAGGGGAGGTTAATGAAAGAGAGAGAATGTGAAAGGAAGTAAGGAAAGGTGAAAGAAAGTGAGGGGAGGTGAAAGGAAATGAGGGGAGATGAAAGGAAGCAAGTG
Source organism: Tanypteryx hageni (assembly GCA_028673005.1). NCBI lineage: Eukaryota > Metazoa > Arthropoda > Insecta > Odonata > Petaluridae > Tanypteryx > Tanypteryx hageni. The sequence goes on from JAJPWW010000014.1 coordinate 1,686,859, forward strand.
GAAATGAAAGAAATTGAGGGGAGGTGAAATGAAATGAGGTGAGGTTAAAGGAAGTGAGGGGATATTAAAGGAAGTGAGAGGATTGAAAGGAAGTGAGAGGATTGGAAAAGAAGTGAGGGGAGGTGAATGGAAGTGAGGGGATGTTATAGAAAGTAAGGGGAAGTGAATGGAAGTGAGGGGAGGTAAAAGGAAGTAAGGGGAGGTGAAAGGAAGTGAGGGGAGGTGAAAAGGAAACGAGTAGAGGTGAAAGAAAGTGAGGGTTGGTGAAATGAAGTGAGGGGGGGGTGAAAGGAATTTAGGTGAAATGAAAGGAAGAGAGGGGAGGTGAAAGAAAGCGAGGGGTGTTGAAAGGAAGTGTGGGGAGGCGAAAGGAAATGAGGGGAGGTGAAAAGAAGTGAGGGGTGGTGAAATTAATTAAGGGGAGCTGAAAGAAAATAAGGGGATGTTAAAGGAAGTAAGGGGAGGTGAAAGGAAGTGAGGAGAAGTGAAATAAAATGAAGGAAGGTGAAATGAAGTGAGGGGAGGTGAAAGGTAGTGAGGGGAGGTAAAAGGAAGTAAGGAGAGGTGAAAGGAAGTGAGAGAATGTGAAAGGAAGTGAGGGAAGGTGAAAGAAAGGGATGGGAGGTGAAAGGAAGTGAGGGGAAGTGAAAGGAAGTGATGGGAGGCAAAAGGAATTGAGGGGAGGTAAATAAAAGAGAGAGAATGTGAAAGGAAGACAGGGAAGGTGAAAGAAAGTGGGGGGGAGGTGAAAGGAAGTGAGAAGAGGTAAAGGAAGTGAGAGAATGTGAAAGGAAGCGAGAAGAGATGAAAGAAAGTGAGGGTAGGTGAAATGAAGCGAGCAAAGAGGTGAAAGAAAGTGAGGGGATGTAAAATGAAGTGAGGAAAGGTGAGAGGAAGTGAGGGAAGGTAAATGGAAGTGAGGAAATATGAAAGGAATTGAAGGGAGGTGAAAAATAATGAGGGGAGGTAAAAGGAAATAAGGGGAGGTAAAAGGAATGAATAAATGTGAAAGAAAGCAAGGGAAGATAAAATAAAATGAAGGGAGGTGAAAGGAAGTGAGGGGAGGTGAAGGGAAGTGAGGGGAGATGAAAGGAAGTGTGGGGAGGTGAAAGGATGTGAGGCGAGGTAAAGGAAGAAAGGGGAGGTGAAAGGAAGAAAGGTAAGGTGAAAGGAAGTGAGGGGAGTTGAAAGGAAGAGAGGGGAGGTGATTGGAAGTGAGGGGAGGCGAAAGGAATTGAGGGGAGGTGAATGGAAGTGAGGGGATGTTAAAGAAAATAAGGGGAGGTGAAAGGAAGTGATGGGAGGTAAAATGAAGTGAGAGAATGTGAAAGGAAGTGAGAAAAGTTGAAAGAAAATGAGGGGAGATGAAAGGAAGTGAATGGAGGTGAAAGGAAATGAGCAGAGGTGAAAGGAAGAGAGGGGAGGTGAAAGGAAGTGAGGGGAGGTGAAAGGAAGTGAGGGGAGGTGAAAGGAAGTGAGGGGAGGTGTAAGGAAGTGAGGGGTTGTGAAATGAAATAAGGGGAGGTGAAAGGAAGTGAGGGGATGTTAAAGTAAGTAAGGGGAGGTGAAAGGAAGTGAAGGGAGGTGAAATAAAGTGAGGGAAGGTGAAATGAAGTGAGGGGAGGTGAAAGGAAGTGAGGGGAGGTGAAAGAAATTGAGGGGAGGAGAAGGAAATAAGGGGGAGTTGAAAGGAAGTGAGAGAATGTGAAAGGAATTGAGGGAAGGTGATAGAAAGAGAGTAGAGGTGATAGGAAGTTAGGGGAGTTGAAAAGAAGTGAGAGGAGGTGAATGAAAGAGAGAGAATGTGAAAGGAAGTGAGAGTAGGGGGAAAAGAAGTGAGGGGAGGTGAATGGAAGTGAGGGGATGTTAAAGAAAGTAAGGGGAAGTGAATGGAAGTGAGGGGAGGTAAAAGAAAGTAAGGGGAGGTGAAAGGAAGTGAGGGGAGGTGAAAGGAAACGAGTAGAGGTGAAAGAAAGTGAGGGGAGGTGAAATGAAGTGAGGGGGGGGGGGGTGAAAGGAATTGAGGGGAGGTGAAAGGAAGTGAGGGGAAGTGAAAGGAAGTGATGGGAGGCAAAAGGAAGTGAGGGGAGGTAAATGAAAGAGAGAGAATGTGAAAGGAAGACAAAGAAGGTGAAAGTAATTGAGGGGAGTTGAAAGGAAGTGAGGGGAGGTAAAGGAAGTAAGGAGAGCTGAAAGGAAGTGATAGAATGTGAAAGGAAGTGAGAGAAGGTGAAAGAATGGGATGGGAGGTGAAAAGAAGTGAGGAAGAGTGAAAGGAAGTGATGGGAGGCAAAAGGAAGTGAGGGGAGGTAAATGAAAGAGAGAGAATGTGAAAGGAAGACAGGGAAGGTGAATGAAATTGAGGGGAGGTGAAAGGAAGTGAGGGGAGGTAAAGGAAGTGAGAGAATGTGAAAGGATGCGAGAAGAGATGAAAGAAAGTGAGGGTAGGTGAAATGAAGCGAGGGGAGGTGAAAGGAAATTAGTGGTGATGAAAGAAATAGAGGGGAGGTGAAAGGAAGTAAAAGGAGGTGAAAGGAAGTGAGGGGAGTTCAAATAAAGTAAGGGGAGGTGAAACGAACTGAGGGGTGGCGAAGGAAGTGAGGGGAGGTGACAGAAAGTGAGAGAATTTGAAAGGTTGGTTGGGTTGGGTTGGGTTTAGTTGGGTTGGGTTGGGATGGGTTGGGTTAATTTGGGTTGGGTTGGGTTGTTTTGGGTTGGTTAGGGTTGGGTTGGGTTGGTTAGGGTTGGGTTGGGTTGGGTTGGTTTGTGTTGTGTTGTGTTGGGTTGGGTTGGGATGGGATGGGTTGTGTTGGTTTGGGTTGGGTTGGGTTGGTTTGGGTTGGGTTGGGTTAAGTGAGGGGAGGTGAATGGAAGAGACGAGAGGTGAAAGGAAATGAGGGGAGGTAAAAGAAAGTGAGGGGAGATGAAGTAAAGTGAGGGGAGGTTAAAGGAAGTGAAGGGATGTTAAAGGAAGTGAGGGGAGGTGAAAGGAAGTGAGAAGAGGTGAAAGGAAGTGTGGGGAGGTGATATAAAGTAAGAAGAGGTGAAAGATAGAGAGGGGAGGTGAAAGGAAGTGTGGGGAGGTGAAAGAAAGTGAGGGGAGGTGAAAGGAAGTGAGGGGAGGTGAAAGGAAGTGAGGGGTGGTGAAATGAAATAAAGGGAGGTGAAAGGAAGTGAGGGGATTTTAAAGTAAGTAGGGGGAGGTGAAAGGAAGTTAGGGGAGGTGAAATAAAGTGAGGGAAGGTGAAATGATGTGAGTGGAGGTGAAAGGAAATGAGGGGAGGTGAAAGAAATTGAGGGGAGGAGAAAGCAAATAAGGGGAGGTGAAAGGAAGTGAGAGAATGTGAAAGGAATTGAGGGAAGGTGATAGAAAGAGAGGAGAGGTGAAATATAGTGAGGGAAGGTGATAGGAAGTGAGGGGAGGTGAAAGAAAGTGAGGGGAGGTGAAAGAAAATGAGGGAAGATGAAAGGAAGCAAGGAAAAATGAAAGAAAGTGAGGGGAGGAGAAATGAAGTGAGGTGAGGTTAAAGGAAGTGAGGGGATGTTAAAGGAAGTGAGAGGAGGTGAAAGGAAGTGAGAGGAGGGGAAAAGAAGTGAGGGGAGGTGAAAGGAAACGAGAAGAGGTAAAAGAAAGTGAGGGGAGGTGAAATGAAATGAAGGAGTGTAAAAGGTAGTGAGGGGAGGTGAAAGGAAGAGAGGGGAGGTGAAAGGAAGCGAGAGGAGGTGAAAGAAAGTGAGGGGAGGCGAAAGGAAATGAGGAGAGGTGAAAGGAAGTGAGTGGTGGTGAAATTAAGTAAGTGGATGTTAAAGGAAGTAAGGGGAGGTGAAAGGAAGTGAGGGGAGGTGACATAAAGTGAGGGAAGGTGAAATGAAGTGCGGGGAGGTGAAAGGAAGTGAGGTGAGTTAAAAGAAAGTAAGGGGAGGTGAAAGGAAGTGAGAGAATGTGAAAAGAATTGAGGGAATGTGAATGAAAGGCATAAGAGATGAAAGGAAGTGAGGAGAGGTGAAATGAAGTTATGGGAGGCAAAAGGATGTGAGGGGAGGTAAATGAAAGAGAGAGAATGTGAAAGGAAGACAGGGAAGGTGAAAGAAAGTGAGGGGAGGTGAAATGAAGTGTGGGAAGATGAAAGGAAGTGAGGGGAGGTGAAAGGAAGAGAGAAGAGGTGAAAAGAATTGAGGGGAGGTGAAAGGAAGTGAGGGGAGGTGAAAGGAAGTGAGGGGAGGTGAAATAAAGTGAGGGGAGGTGAAATGAAGTGAGGTGAGGTTAAAGGAAATGAGGGGATGTTAAAGGAAGTGAGAGGAGGTGAAAGGAAGTGAGAGGAGGGGAAAAGAAGTGAGGGGAGGTGAAAGGAAGTGGGGGGAGTTGAAAGGAAGTAATGGGAGGTGAAAGGAAGTGAGAAGAGGTGAAAGGAAGTGGATGGAGGTGAAAGGAAATGAGAGGAGACGAAAGGATGTAAGGGGAGGTAAATGGAATTGAGGATATGTTAAAGGAAATGAGGGGATGTGAAAGGAAGTGAGCTGAGGGGAAAGGATGTGAGGGGAGGTAAATGGAAATGAGGGGATGTTAAAGGAAGTAAGGGGAGGTAAAAGTAAGTGAGGGGAGTTGAAAGAATGTAAGAGAATATCAAAGGTTGGTTGGGTTGGGTTGGGATGGGATGGGTTGGGTTTGGTTGGATTGGGTTGGGTTGGGTTGGGTGGGGTTCGGTTGGGTTGGGTTGGGTTGGGTTGGGTTGGGTTGGGTTGGGTTGGGTTAAGTGAGAGGAGGTGAATGGAAGTAAGGGGATGTTAAAAGATATAATAGGAGGTGAAAGGAAGTGAGAGGAGGTGAAAGAAAGTGACGGGAGAAGAAAGCATGTAAGTGGAAGTGAATGGAAATGAGGAAAGCTGAAAGGAAGCGACAGGAGGTGAAAGAAGTTGAGGGAAGCTGAATGGAAGTGAGGAAAGGAGAAAGGAAGTGAGGGTTGGTGAAAAGAAGTGAGGGGGGGTGAAAGGAATTAGGAGTAGGTGAAACGAAGTGAGGAGAGGTGAAAGGAAATGAGGGAAGATGAAAGGAAGTGAGGGAAGGTGAAAGGAAGTGAAGGGAGGTGAATGATATTTAGGGGAGATAAAAGGAAATATGGGGAGGTAAAAGGATGTGAAAGAATGTGAAAGGCAGCAAAGGAAAGTTAAAGAAATTGAGGAGAGGTGAAAGGAAGTGAGTGGAGGTAAAAGGAAGTGAGGGGGGGTGAATGGAAGTGAGGGGAAGCAAAAGGAATTGAGGGGAGGTGAATGGAAATGAGGGGATTTTAAAGAAAGTAAGGGGAAGTGATTGGAAGTGAGGGAAGGTAAAAGGAAGTAAGGGGAGGTGAAAGGAAGTGAGGGGAGGTGAAAGGAAACGAGTAGAGGTGAAAGAAAGTGAGGGGAGGTGAAATGAAGTGAGGGGGAGTGAAAGAAAGTGAGGGGATGTAAAATGAAGTGAGGAAAGGTGAGAGGAAGTGAGGGGAGGCTAAAGGAAGTGAGGTGGGGTGAAAGGAAGTAGGAGTAGGTGAAAGGAAGTGAGGAGAGGTGAAAGGAAATGAGGGAAGGTGAAAGGAAATGAGAGAAGGTAAATAGAAGTGAGGAAATATGAAAGGAATTGAAGGGAGGTGAAAAGTAATGAGGGGAGGTAAAAGGAAATAAGGGGAGGTAAAAGGAATGAATAAATGTGAAAGGAAGCAAGGGAAGATAAAATAAAATGAAGGGAGGTGAAAGGAAGTGAGGGGAGGTGAAGGGAAGTGAGGGGAGATGAAAGGAAGAGTGGGGAGGTGAAAGGATGTGAGGCGAGGTAAATGAAAGAGAGAGAATTTGAAAGGAAGATAGGGAAGGTGAAAGGAAGTGAGGGGAGGTGAAAGGACGTGAGGGGAGTTGAAAGGAAGTAAGAGGAGGTGAAAGGAAGTAAGGGGAGGTAAAGGAAGTGAGAGAATGTGAAAGGAAGCGAGAAGAGATGAAAGAAAGTGAGGGTAGGTGAAATAAAGCTCGGGGAGCTGAAAGGAACTTAGTGGTGGTGAAAGAAATAGAGGGGAGGTGAAGGGAAGTGAGGGGAGGTGAAAGGAAGTGAGGGGAGTTGAAATAAAGTAAGGGGAGGTGAAACAAACTGAGAAGAGGCGAAAGGAAATGAGGGGAGGTTAAAGAAAGTGAGAGAATGTGAAAGGTTGGTTGGGTTGTGTTGGGTTAAGTTGGGTTAGGTTGGGTAATTTTGGGTTGGTTTGGGTTGGTTTGGGTTGTGTTGGTTTGGGTTGTGTTGGGTTGGGTTGGGATGGGTTGTGTTGGGATGGGATGGGTTGGATTGGTTTGGGTTGGGTTGGGTTGGGTAGGGTTGGGTTGGTTTAGGTTGGGTTGGGTTAAGTGAGGGGAGGTGAATGGAAGTGAGGGTATGTTAAAGGAAGTAAGGGGAGGTGAAAGTATGTGAGAGGAGGTAAAAGAAAGTGATGGGAGGTGAAATGAAGTGAGTAGAGGTGAAAGGAAGTGAGGGGAAGTGAAAGGAAGGGAGGAGAGGTGAAAGGAAATGAGGGGAGGTGAAAGGAAGTGAGGGGAGGTGAAATGAAGTGAGGGGAGGTAAAAGAAAGTGAGGGGAGATGAAAGGATGTGAGGGGACGTAAATGGAAATGAGGGGATGTTAAAGGAAATGAGGGGAGATGAAAAGAAGTGAGGGGAGGAGAAAAGAATTGAGGGGAGGTGAAAGGAAGTGAGAAGAGGTGAAAGGAAGTGTGGGGAGGTGAACAAAATTGAGGGGAGGTGAAAGGATGTGAGGGGAGGTAAATGGAATTGAGGGGATGTTAAAGGAAATGAGGGGAGGTGATTCGGAAGTGAGAAGAGGCAAAAGGATGTGAGGGGAGGAGAAAGGAAATGAGGGGAGATGAAAGGAAGCGAGGGGAGATGAAAGACAGTAAGGGGAGGTGAAATGAAGTGAGGGGAGGTAAAAGGAAGTGAGGGGAGGTGAAAGGAAGAGAGAAGAGGTGAAGGGAAATGAGGGGAGGTGAAAGAAAAAGATTGAAAGTTAAAGGAAGTGAGGGGAGGTGTAAGGAAGTTAGGGGAGTTGAAAAAAATTGAGGGGAGGTGAAAGAAAGTAAGAGGAGGTGAATGGAAGTAAGGGGAGGTAAAAGGAAGTGAGAGAATGTGAAAGGAAGTGAGGGGAGGTGAAAGGATGTGAGAGGAGGTTAAAGGAAGCAAGGGGATATGAAGGAAATGGAGGGTAGGTGAAATGAAGTGAGGGGAGGTGAAAGGAACTGAGGGGTGGTGAATGAAAGAGAAGGGAGGTTAAAGGATGTGAGAGAATGTGAAAGGAGGCGAGTAGAGATGAAAGAAAGTGAGGGTAGGTAAAATGAAATGAGGGGAGGTGAAAGGAACTGAGTGGTGTTGAAAGAAATAGAGGGGAGATGAAGGGAAGTGAGGGGCGGTGAAAGGAAGTGAGGGGAGTTGAAATAAAGTAAGTGGAGGTGAAACGAACTGAGGGGAGGTGAAAGGAAGTGAGGGGAAGTGAAAAAATGAGGGGAGGTTAAATGAAGTGAGGGGAGGTGAAAGGAAGTGAGGGGAGGTGAAAGGAAGAGAGGAGAGGTGAAAGGAAATGAGAGGAGGTGAAAGGAAGTGAGGGGAGGTGAAAGAAAGTGAGAAGAGATGAAATGAAGTAAGGGGAGGTGAAAAGAATTGAGAAGCAATGAAACGAAGTGGCAAGAGGTGAAATGAAGTAAGGGGAGGTGAAAGGTATTGAGAGAATGTGAAAGGAAATGAGGGGTGGTGAAAGGAAGTGAGGGGAGGTGAAAGGAAGCGAGGGGATATAAAAGAAAGTGAGGGTAGGTGAAATGAAGTGAGGGGAGGTGAAAGGAATTATGGTGTGGTGAAAGAAAGAGAGGGGAGGTTAAAGGAAGTGAGGGGAGGTGAAAGGAAGTGAGGGGAGGTGAAATGAAGTAAGGGGAGGTGAAAGGAACTGAAGGGTGGTGAAAGGAAGTGAGGGGAGGTGAAAGGAAATGAGGGGAGGCGAAAGGATATGAGGGGAGGTGAATGGAAATGAGGGTATGTTAAAAGACGTAAGGGGAGGTAAAAGTAAGTGAGGAGAGATGAAAGAAAGTGAGAGAATTTGAAAGGTTGGTTGGGTTGGGTTTGGTTGTGTTGGGTTTGGTTGGGATGGGTTGGGTTGGGTTGGGTTGGTTTGGGTTGGGTTGGGTTGGTTTGGTTTGGGTTGGGTTAAGTGAGGGGTGGTGAATGGAAGTGATGTGATGTTAAAGGAAGTAAGGGGAGGTAAAAGGATGTGAGAGGAGGTAAAAGAAACTGAGGGGAGTTGAAAGAAAGTAAGAGAATATCATAGGTTGGTTGGGTTGTGTTGGGATGGGATGGGTTGTGTTGGGTTGGATTGGGTTGGGTTTGGTTGGGTTGGGTGGGGTTCGGTTGGGTTGGGTTGGGTTGGGTAGGTTTGGGTTTGGTATGGGTTGGGTTGTGTTAAGTGAGAGGAGGTGAATGGAAGTGAGGGGATGTTAAAAGAAGTAAGAGGAGGTGAAAGGAATTGAGGGGAGGTAAAAGGAAGTGAGGGGAGTTGAAAGGAAGTGAGGGGTGGTGAAATTAAATAAGGGGAGGTGAAAGGAAGTGAGGGGATGTTAAAGTAAGTAAGGGGAGGTGAAAGGAAGTGAGGGGAGGTGAAATAAAGTGAGGGAAGGTGAAATGAAGTGAGGGGAGGTGAAAGGAAGTGAGGGGAGGTGAAAGAAATTGAGGGGAGGAGAAAGGAAATAAGGGGAGGTGAAAGGAAGTGAGAGAATTTGAAAGGAATTGAGGGAAGGTGATAGAAAGAGAGGAGAGGTGAAAGGAAGTAAGGGGAGTTGAAAGGAAGTGAGGGGAGGTGAATGAAAGAGAGAGAATGTGAAAGGAAGTAAGGGAAGGTGAAAGAAAGTGAGGGGAGGTGAAAGGAAATGAGGGGAGATGAAAGGAAGCAAGTGGAAATGAAAGAAATTGAGGGGAGGTGAAATGAAGTGAGGTGAGGTTAAAGGAAGTGAGGGGATATTAAAGGAAGTGAGAGGATTGAAAGGAAGTGAGAGGATTGGAAAAGAAGTGAGGGGAGGAGAATGGAAGTGAGGGGATGTTATAGAAAGTAAGGGGAAGTGAATGGAAGTGAGGGGAGGTAAATGGAAGTAAGGGGAGGTGAAAGGAAGTGAGGGGAGGTGAAAGGAAACGAGTAGAGGTGAAAGAAAGTGAGGGGGGTGAAATGAAGTGAGGGGGGGTGAAAGGAATTTAGGTGAAATGAAAGGAAGAGAGGGGAGGTGAAAGAAAGCGAGGGGAGTTGAAAGGAAGTGTGGGGAGGTGAAAGGAAATGAGGGGAGGTGAAAGGAAATGAGGGGTGGTGAAATTAAGTAAGAGGAGCTGAAAGAAAATAAGGGGATGTTAAAGGAAGTAAGGGGAGGTGAAAGGAAGTGAGGAGAAGTGAAATAAAATGAAGGAAGGTGAAATGAAGTGAGGGGAGGTGAAAGGTAGTGAGGGGAGGTAAAAGGAAGTAAGGAGAGGTGAAAGTAAGTGAGAGAATGTGAAAGGAAGTGAGGGAAGGTGAAAGAAAGGGATGGGAGGTGAAAGGAAGTGAGGGGAAGTGAAAGGAAGTGATGGGAGGCAAAAGGAATTGAGGGGAGGTAAATAAAAGAGAGAGAATGTGAAAGGAAGACAGGGAAGGTGAAAGAAAGTGGGGGGAGGTGAAAGGAAGTGAGAAGAGGTAAAGGAAGTGAGAGAATGTGAAAGGAAGCGAGAAGAGATGAAAGAAAGTGAGGGTAGGTGAAATGAAGCGAGCAAAGAGGTGAAAGAAAGTGAGGGGATGTAAAATGAAGTGAGGAAAGGTGAGAGGAAGTGAGGGGAGGCTAAAGGAAGTGAGGTGGGGTGAAAGGAAGTAGGAGTAGGTGAAAGGAAGTGAGGAGAGGTGAAAGGAAATGAGGGAAGGTGAAAGGAAATGAGGGAAGGTAAATGGAAGTGAGGAAATATGAAAGGAATTGAAGGGAGGTGAAAAATAATGAGGGGAGGTAAAAGGAAATAAGGGGAGGTAAAAGGAATGAATAAATGTGAAAGGAAGCAAGGGAAGATAAAATAAAATGAAGGGAGGTGAAAGGAAGTGAGGGGAGGTGAAGGGAAGTGAGGGGAGATGAAAGGAAGTGTGGGGAGGTGAAAGGATGTGAGGCGAGGTAAAGGAAGAAAGGGAAGGTGAAAGGAAGAAAGGTAAGGGGAAAGGAAGTGAGGGGAGATGAAAGGAAGAGAGGGGAGGTGATTGGAAGTGAGAAGAGGCGAAAGGAATTGAGGGGAGGTGAATGGAAGTGAGGGGATCTTAAAGAAAGTAAGGGGAGGTGAAAGGAAGTGATGGGAGGTAAAATGAAGTGAGAGAATGTGAAAGGAAGTGAGAAAAGGTGAAAGAAAATGAGGGGAGATGAAAGGAAGTGAATGGAGGTGAAAGGAAATGAGCAGAGGTGAAAGGAAGAGAGGGGTGGTGAAAGGAAGTGAGGGGAGGTGAAAGGAAGTGAGGGGATGTGAAAGGAAGTGAGGGGAGGTGTAAGGAAGTGAGGGGTGGTGAAATGAAATAAGGGGAGGTGAAAGGAAGTGAGGGGATGTTAAAGTAAGTAAGGGGAGGTGAAAGGAAGTGAGGGGAGGTGAAATAAAGTGAGGGAAGGTGAAATGAAGTGAGGGGATGTGAAAGGAATGAGGGGAGGTGAAAGAAATTGAGGGGAGGAGAAAGGAAATAAGGGGAGTTGAAAGGAAGTGAGAGAATGTGAAAGGAATTGAGGGAAGGTGATAGAAAGAGAGGAGAGGTGATAGGAAGTTAGGGGAGTTGAAAAGAAGTGAGAGGAGGTGAATGAAAGAGAGAGAATGTGAAAGGAAGTGAGAGTAGGGGAAAAGAAGTGAGGGGAGGTGAATGGAAGTGAGGGGATGTTAAAGAAAGTAAGGGGAAGTGAATGGAAGTGAGGGGAGGTAAAAGAAAGTAAGGGGAGGTGAAAGGAAGTGAGGGGAGGTGAAAGGAAACGAGTAGAGGTGAAAGAAAGTGAGGGGAGGTGAAATGAAGTGAGGGGGGGGTGAAAGGAATTGAGGGTAGGTGAAAGGAAGTGAGGGGCGGTGAAATTAAGTAAGGGGAGGTGAAAGAAAGTGATAGAATGTGAAAGGAAGTGAGAGAAGGTGAAAGAATGGGATGGGAGGTAAAAGAAGTGAGGAAGAGTGAAAGGAAGTGATGGGAGGCAAAACGAAGTGAGGGGAGGTAAATGAAAGAGAGAGAATGTGAAAGGAAGACAGGGAAGGTGAATGAAATTGAGGGGAGGTGAAAGGAAGTGAGGGGAGGTAAAGGAAGTGAGAGAATGTGAAAGGAAGCGAGAAGAGATGAAAGAAAGTGAGGGTAGGTGAAATGAAGCGAGGGGAGGTGAAAGGAAATTTGTGGTGATGAAAGAAATAGAGGGGAGGTGAAGGGAAGTAAGGGGAGGTGAAAGGAAGTGAGGGGAGTTCAAATAAAGTAAGGGGAGGTGAAACGAACTGAGGGGTGGCGAAAGGAAGTGAGGGGAGGTGACAGAAAGTGAGAGAATGTGAAAGGTTGGTTGGGTTGGGTTGGGTTTAGTTGGGTTGGGTTGGGATGGGTTGGGTTAATTTGGGTTGGGTTGGGTTGTTTTGGGTTGGTTAGGGTTGGGTTGGGTTGGTTAGGGTTGGGTTGGGTTGGGTTGGTTTGGGTTGTGTTGTGTTGGGTTGGGTTGGGATGGGATGGGTTGTGTTGGTTTAGGTTGGGTTGGGTTGGTTTGGGTTGGGTTGGGTTAAGTGAGGGGAGGTGAATGGAAGAGACGAGAGGTGAAAGGAAATGAGGGGAGGTAAAAGAAAGTGAGGGGAGATGAAGTAAAGTGAGGGGAGGTTAAAGGATGTGAAGGGATGTTAAAGGAAGTGAGGAGAGGTGAAAGGAAGTGAGGGGAGGAGAAAAGAAGTGAGGGGAGGTGAAAGGAAGTGAGAAGAGGTGAAAGGAAGTGGGGGGAGGTGATATAAAGTAAGAAGAGGTGAAAGATAGAGAGGGGAGGTGAAAGGAAGTGTGGGGAGGTGAAAGGAAGTGAGGGGTGGTGAAAGGAAGTGAGGGGAGGTGAAAGGAAGTGAGGGGTGGTAAAATGAAATAAAGGGAGGTGAAAGGAAGTGAGGGGATGTTAAAGTAAGTAGGTGGAGGTGAAAGGAAGTTAGGGGAGGTGAAATAAAGTGAGGGAAGGTGAAATGATGTGAGTGGAGGTGAAAGGAAATGAGGGGAGGTGAAAGAAATTGAGGGGAGGAGAAAGCAAAAAAGGGGAGGTGAAAGGAAGTGAGAGTATGTGAAAGGAATTGAGGGAAGGTGATAGAAAGAGAGGAGAGGTGAAATAAAGTGAGGGAAGGTGATAGGAAGTGAGGGGAGGTGAATGAAAGTGAGGGGAGGTGAAAGGAAATGAGGGAAGATGAAAGGAAGCAAGGAGAAATGAAAGAAAGTGAGGGGAGGAGAAATGAAGTGAGGTGAGGTTAAAGGAAGTGAGGGGATGTTAAAGGAAGTGAGAGGAGGTGAAAGGAAGTGAGAGGAGGGGAAAAGAATTGAGGGGAGGTGAAAGGAAACGAGAAGAGGTAAAAGAAAGTGAGGGGAGGTGAAATGAAGCGAGGGAGTGTAAAAGGTAGTGAGGGGTGGTGAAAGGAAGAGAGGGGAGGTGAAAGGAAGCGAGAGGAGGTGAAAGAAAGTGAGGGGAGGCGAAAGGAAATGAGGTGAAAAGAAGTGAGTGGTGGTGAAATTAAGTAAGTGGATGTTAAGAAGTAAGGGGAGGTGAAAGGAAGTGAGGGGAGGTGAAATAAGTGAGGAAGGTGAAATGAAGTGCGGGGAGGTGAAAGGAAGTGAGGTGAGTTAAAAGAAAGTAAGTGAGGTGAAAGGAAGTGAGAGAATGTGAAAAGAATTGAGGGAATGTGAAGGAAAGGCATAAGAGATGAAAGGAAGTGAGGAGAGGTGAAATGAAGTTATGGGAGGCAAAAGGAAGTGAGGGGAGGTAAATGAAAGAGAGAGAATGTGAAAGGAAGACAGGGAAGGTGAAAGAAAGTGAGGGGAGGTGAAATGAAGTGTGGGAAGATGAAAGGAAGTGAGGGGAGGTGAAAGGAAGAGAGAAGAGGTGAAAAGAATTGAGGGGAGGTGAAAGGAAGTGAGGGGAGGTGAAAGGAAGTGAGGGGAGGTGAAATAAAGTGAGGGGAGGTGAAATGAAGTGAGGTGAGGTTAAAGGAAATGAGGGGATGTTAAAGGAAGTGAGAGGAGGTGAAAGGAAGTGAGAGGAGGGGAAAAGAAGTGAGGGGAGGTGAAAGGAAGTGGGGGGAGTTGAAAGGAAGTAATGGGAGGTGAAAGGAAGTGAGAAGAGGTGAAAGGAAGTGGATGGAGGTGAAAGGAAATGAGAGGAGACGAAAGGATGTAAGGGGAGGTAAATGGAATTGAGGGGATGTTAAAGGAAATGAGGGGAGGTGAAAGGAAGTGAGCTGAGGGGAAAGGATGTGAGGGGAGGTAAATGGAAGTGAGGGGATGTTAAAGGAATTAAGGGGAGGTAAAAGTAAGTGAGGGGAGTTGAAAGAATGTAAGAGAATATCAAAGGTTGGTTGGGTTGGGTTGGGATGGGATGGGTTGGGTTTGGTTGGATTGGGTTGGGTTGGGTTGGGTGGGGGTTCGGTTGGGTTGGGTTGGGTTGGGTTGGGGTTGGGTTTGGTTGGGGTTGGGTTGGGTTAAGTAAGAGGAGGTGAATGGAAGTAAGGGGATGTTAAAAGATATAATAGGAGGTGAAAGGAAGTGAGAGGAGGTGAAAGAAAGTGACGGGAGAAGAAAGCAAGTAAGTGGAAGTGAATGGAAGTGAGGAAAGCTGAAAGGAAGCGACAGGAGGTGAAAGAAGTTGAGGGAAGCTGAATGGAAGTGAGGAT